>JAUZSU010187999.1:0-12221 GCA_034780255.1 Parotocinclus maculicauda
TAGTTCTTGTTTGTACGTTCGCTATACGTGTAAATCGCACAATAAAGGTTTAATAAACATTTAATATGTTACATAGTCTTGTAACATTGGGCATGTTCGTTTAATCAGACCAGCCTGTTATTAGGACCAAAACGATCGCGTCTTGATGTGGTCCGATTAACCGGAATCGACAGTATGTAAAAATACCTGATCTCGCGGCATTTTTGACTTTACTCGTACTGAGCTACGTGCTCCTGCTTAAGGTGGTGAAACAGATTAGATTTGTTGTTACAGACCTTTTGCATAGCTTACATATTACTGTAGTTTGTTGTACATCTGATATTTTGTATCAAAACCACCTCCACACTTCCGAAGTCACTCCCCTTTTTGGGACAAACACCACCACCGCAGAACCATGGCAGTAGCATGGCTAATTAAGGTAGGCCTTACGCTGTGTAAATGCACTACGTCATTACGTACAGACATCAGAATATCACGATATGGAGTTTTTATATCGTCAAAAAAATTATACCGGTATTATCGCGAACGATAGGATATGGCACACCCTTACTGCTCAGTCAAATTTCCTGATAAGCCAAAAATGGCACAGTAGAACGGTGCTTAAAATCATACCGTGCTAGTTATTTTCAAGTGGAACTTAGGGAACATGCAAACATGGTGCCAAAGGAGATAAGTTAGATTTTCTATATGGCACAGCAGGGTCTACAGTTTACACAGACTGGAGCGACAAACAAAAACAGTCAGTGTGCAGCGGGTTCTGTAGGGGGAAATGCCTCATTTATGAATGAGGTCAAGGAAGAATGGTCAGACTTTGTTCGAGCTGACAGAAAGCATACAGTAACTTGAGTTACCACATTTACAACAGGAGTGATGAGAAAAGTGCCTCTGAAAGTGTTTCACGCCTTGAGGCGAATGGGCTAAGACAGTAGAGGGCAATACTGATATCCAGAAACAGGAATCTGAGGCTACAGTGAAAAAAAGCAGTTAGACGGCCCAAACCTGCCCTGTGGACAGTAACGTGTGAATAAAGGTGGCAACCCCCAATTCACTGAATGCGGGGATTTTACTTCAGTAATCGGCTTGCTCAGAGCATACATATCCATACTACGATTTTCATTGGTTTTCTCAGTCTGAGCATGCACGCAATGAAATACGAGTGTAACGCGGTTGCCAGGTCCGCTTTGTTTTCATAAACCTGGTTGTTTTTTAAAACCTTTTTTTAAATGCAGCCCCTGCTAAACAACTAAAAAGTGATGCACGTGGTTATTCAACATTAAGGTTTGAAGTTTATGGCATGTCTGTTTGTGCGATTTTTTGCCTGCTTGTGAAATATATTATTACCTGAGACACGTAAACTTTAAATAAAGCTTTCCTATCACTTGATTATTGTATGCTGCATGCTCTTTGATCCGATTACTGATCAAATCTAATTTTCTGCAGTCATTGGATTACTACGTACACGTAAACACAGTGATTGATTGAATAGGCAGTAGGGGTAAGAAATATAGACTTTGTAGGTTTATTTTGGTTACCACTTTATTAAGAACAACTTGGGTTTTTGCCAGATCTCTGCCAATGCACTTGCTTGGCATGCTTCAATTCAAGCCAAAAAAAAACAGCTAGTGCTATCTCCTGCAGTTACAACCCCTGAGTGGTGAACTGTGCCCATGAAACATCTCTCTGAGGAGAAGTTTTATCATTCTAACCCAACCCTACTCTGCATTGTTACTAACCACTATTTACCATCTTCAAATAGCCACGTTCAGCATAATAATGCATCTCGTCACAGAACAGAGGTCATCTTTAACTGGTTCCATGAATATGACAATACGTTCAGTGCACATCAAGGCCCTTCCCAGTCCAAACATCTGAATCTAATTGATTAATCAGCTTTAAGATGCAGTAGAGTGAGAACTTAATAAAATCAAGGTGCAGCTGAGAAACTCGAAAACAGCTGTTAACTAATTCAGGCATGTCATGGGGTGCAAGTAGTACTGGTTGAAACATGTTATGGGTAAGAAACATGGTACAAGCAAATTAAATCGGTGTCCCCTGAACATTACGCTGGTCCATCAAGCCAAAACTGGCTCTGCTAGAGCCAATGAGCTGAAGGAGCACTGAACACAGACTCTATTTTACAGCGAACATGTGGGTGGACGTTTTGGAAAGTAAAGCGTTTTGGAAGTACACTGTGTAACTTGGGGATGGGGATCTAAAGACGCAGTATGTGTGAAAATCAGTGATCCTTTGGGGGGTGGTTCTACCAGTGAATTGAGGTTTTGTGTGATCATGGAAAATGCATTGCTTTCTGAGTCAGAACTGCCTGGAAGACGCGTAACCTGAACTCTACACCGATCGAAAACAGCAGTAAATCAACGTGCCTAATATTATGTACATCCCCTTCATCATGTCCTGACCCGTGAAGGCATGGACACCACAAGACCTCTGACGGTGTCCTGTGGTATCTGGCACCAAGACGTTAGCACCAGGTGGGGCCATGTCCTTCACATTTGTCCGATCAAACAGAGATCTGGGAAATCCATGTTCCTTAAGCCGTTACTAAACAACCTGTGCAGTGTGGCAGACTGCATCATCCTCTATAACAACAATATGGAAGTTGCAATATGGAGTGTCCTTAATGCAACAATAACAGTTTACATGCACTTAATATTCCGATATCGACACAAGAATTGAGATTTGGCATGCCCTTGAGTAATCAGATGATCGGATTTCTTCTCTGCAACCAGCCAATAATTTAACAGAAAATGTGTGTGTAACAACCTTGAGCATTAAATAATTCCATTCTTCCTTTTCTTGAATTTCTTTAGCATGTGCTGTGTTTAATTTGAGGGTTGCCAGATCCTGTAACAGAATCATGCATCTAAATAAGCCCAAAAAAAGCAAAAGTTGACTTGGCAACTAGATGTGTGCCATATTGTAGCGTTCGTGATAATACTGGTATATTTTTTTACGATATAAAACATCCATATCAGGATATTCCGATGTCTTTATGTAATGACATAATGGATTTACATGACTCCTAGGCAGAGCAACAGACATGGCAGTAGGTGGTTCTGCGGTGGAGGAGCGATGTCCCAAAAATGGGAGCTACTTTGGTACTGTTGAGGTGATTTTGGTACAAAATATCAGATGTACAACAAACTACAGTAATATGTAAGCTTTTCTGTCTGTTTTCTGTCTGTAAGAACAAAAAGGAAAAACCCATTAAATCTGTTTTACCACCTCGAGCAGAAGCATGCAGCTAAGTGTGGGAAAAGTAAAAAAAATGCCGCAGGGAGAGATATTTTCAAGTATAAAATATATTTTGTTGCAATTGCATGTTGTTGAAATATATCGCCAAAAATATTGTTATTGCAAAAGTCTGCTAAAATATTGTGATATTATTTTAAGGCCATATCGCCCACCCCTACTGGCAACAATGTTTTTGCCTGCTAGCTGAGAAAACCGGAAAAAATCGCATAACTGGTATACATGAACTGAGTTGTCTGATTACTGACCGTCATGAGCTCTTGTTACCAGATATCTGACTTCTAAATCAAAGTGTGCAGGATACACCACTTAAATAATCAGAGAACTGCAGAAATCTGACTATGATCAGATAATTAAGTGTTAAGGTATGTGTTACGTGTCAAATTACATCCACATGAATACCAGGACCAAAGATTTCACAGCAGAACACTCAATATTATTCGCATCACCTGTAAGTGATATGACTGTCATGGTTGATCGGTTTATACCCATAAAACAGGCAACTTTTGTCCACCATGGTACAGCTTCTCATGACTTGCCAAACTGTTTGCGAAGACAAAACTAAATAACCAAAACATCTTAATCTGGAAATGTGTTGTAATACTGTATTGTAAAGAAAATAAACCCAGTTATCCAAGTGGTTTATAGATCTACAATTTTACAGCACAGTGCAAAAGTCTGAGGCTGCCATTAGTCCTGTTTTAGCAATGCCATAATGACCATATAGAACATACAGTATTATATTATGCCATGGTTTGGTGGTTTGCCTTTGAAAAGACAGATGATGGATAAAGGACAGCAATCTGCAAACTATACTGCTCACAATTAGAGGATACTTCAAAATGTAAAAGTTAAAAGTTCAACAACTAACTTGTCACCATCGGTGTTCTAACCACCATGCAGAAAATGAAGATCATGACAAACTTGAGGAGTCAAGCGTCCAAGACAAGCTTAAACCATTCCGCAAAATGATTTTTCTTACAGTTACATTTCCTTCAATGTCATCCCCATTGTGGTCATTAGTA
This sequence comes from Parotocinclus maculicauda, assembly GCA_034780255.1. Lineage (NCBI taxonomy): Eukaryota > Metazoa > Chordata > Actinopteri > Siluriformes > Loricariidae > Parotocinclus > Parotocinclus maculicauda. Next base: position 4,296 of record JAUZSU010187999.1, read on the forward strand.
AACAACAATTAGCACAATGCAAGACCTTTACAAACATTTTTAAAAAACGCAGTGTATTGCCTAATTACGATTCTCAGCCAAAAAATATCACGCTATCGTTTTTTGAGAATGTAATCCTCCTAGACCACATATGCAACCAGAACAAACCACCAAGTCCAACCTTTATAAGCTCTTAGAGACAACATTAAAATAACACTGAATATTTAAAACCTTGCTAGACAGAGAACAGAATCCCTACAGTCATGTCCCAAAGCTAGTGTAACCCCGTCTTTATTTTTAATGTTTGTTTCATTATTTTACTTTTAAATCTAAATATTTGCATTGAATCTCATATTAAGTCTTTGCTAAGAGCAAAACAGTAGCTCTGTGCTTCCCTAGAACTCAATGTATCAGTTATTAGAGAACCAGAACTTGCTTCAGTCAGTTCATTTGCAATCTAAACTAGTGTTTCCAGAATTCTCGACAGAGCAGGGTTGCAAATCAAAAGCTCTAAACATCCATGATTAAGTACAAAAAAAGTTATTTGTTTTTTTTTTTTTCGTTGAGAATCAGCACTACTCGGGGAGATGAAGTTTTGAGCTTTTAAAAACTATATTTGATGTTGCTGAAAAGGTAGTTGTGGGGACTGTGGTAGTCTAATGGTTAAGGTCTGGATCTGGACTGGATCAGAAGAGCCAGGGTTCAAATCCCGCCTCGACCAAGCTGACAGCAATGGGTGCTTGAGAAAGACGCTTTGCCCAAAAAGGCTTAGCTTGTAACAGTTGTAATTGCTAAGAGTGTTACAGACGTAACTTGTTCTGGAAGAACTTTCTTTGTTGATCGCCACTTCCTGCATCTACCTCACGACTCAAGCTCATTTTTGACTCTTCGATCACTTGCCTTTATACTAGAACCTACTACAGCCTATCTGAGGTCCAACAATGACAAGTCACTGTGTTACTCTCACACCCGAACCACTGGCAGCGAGTCATGAGTGACCTGCAGACACCAGAGAGTGAAAAAGGACACTAATAAGTGCTCGCCACTGAAGTTTCTCCATGTACTCTATTTACTTTTCCATCATCTCTTCTGAGTCCGTGAATTTGATGACTCGGTGGTAAGAGCCAGCTGCAGAAAACAGCAGTTCTTAGTGGCCCAGCTTTGAGATTGCTACTTAAACGTCGAGTGATGCGTGTCCAGGACGCACCTATGCCTGCACACAATGAAATCTGGGTTAGGTTCCAGAACCTTCCCTGTGACCCCGAACAGAATAAACAGGGGTAAAACATCAAACATTCATAACATGAAAACTAATCCTAAAAGAGTTTATCTGGTTTCATTGTCCCAGAGCCACACTATCGAAAATAAGGAAGTGTTCCCAAACAGCTGCTGTTGTTAGCATAAGCGTGCTTTCTACTGATGAGCAAGCAAAATGAAGCCACTTACGCTTAATTAGCTTCCTTTCACCGATTGCTTCAGATCAGTCAGAGCACTCAGCACATCTGCTGTGCCAGTACACTTATATATTTAACCCCTAATTGCTATAATGAAAGTGTGGCACTAGAAAGCGTTAGACCCAAAGCCGTGGCTGTGAGAGGGGGGTGGGGGGAGGCACATTTTTCGATTCTTCATAGACACACAGCAGCATCAGTTGGCAAGTGGCTCTAAAAAGGACAAATTAATAAATACACCATTAACCAGTTCCGTTCAACTTTCTGCCCTGCTGTCCTTAAACAAAGTCCATAGAGAATTGCCATCTTTGATCGAGAACTTGGCTGGCTTGCAAAGAAACTTGACCTTAACTGCATCAGACACCTTGATAATGCAACAGAATCCCAAAGATGAGCCATTTTAAACATCAGAAGCCAAACTCACGGTCATGTTCCAAAATCTAGTGGAAAGCCCTTTTAAAAAAAACAAAGGCTGTTGTTGCAGCAAAGGAGGGGAGCAAATTCCACACTAATACCCATGTTATGGACGTATATGTGCGTGTCCACCCAGCAAAAAAAAAGTATCAAAATATGTAGTCTCTAATTCTGTGCTGGAATTGGTCCCATAAACAAGGGACCTTGACTTTTCAAAATGCTTACCTAACAAGAATTAAATAAATCTTTCTGAATGCAAAGTGAATCTGTGAATTTAGTTTTTAGCATCAACAACACAAGGGGCAAGCACCATTTGGTTTTTCCAATACAGTGTTCCTTCGTTTATGGCGGGGGTTACGTTCCAGGACCACTCGCGATAAACGAAAATCCGCAAAGTTGGGACGCTATATTTATTTAAGTATTTCTACACTATTTTAGCCCGTAAAACTTGCAGAACGTTTGGGTGGCATCGTAGGGTTTGAATGAATTCAGTCTATAATGAAACTTTACACAAAACCGCAGATAAAAACTTGTCATGTCGGCAAGTAGCGACTAAGACGGGCCATGCTCTAGTCTTACTTCTCGTTTTTGGGGAGTATTCATCCGCTGAGTAAATATTTATAACATTCATTTATTGCTAGAATTCTTTTAATTTTTAGAAGGAAAAATATTTATTTTGTTGCCATACCCAGCTACAACCTTGAGTGAGGAGGACTTTGTTTCTCGGATGTCCCCATCCTCCACCAGCCTTATTTGTGGCTATCATGGAGTAAAAACTCCACCTGCTCTAGCCGAGGTAAGCAAAACTGTTTTAGGTCTTGGTTCAGCAAAGGCTACATGATCAGAATAGACCAATTTCAAGCTGTAACACAAGACTGTAGTTGACTTTCTAGTGCGATACGGTATAGGGTACTACAGTAATACCAACGCAAACACACACTCAGCAAACCTGAACCTGAAATAATTCTGCAAAGAAAGTGCCTTACGACAAGAAAAGTAACAGATGGAAAGACATAAAAGCTGTTACCAATACAGCACAAAACGCAATCGCAATTCAGGAGGTTGAGAGATGGGTTCAAATAATTTTTGAACATTTTTGACCCAAGATATATACTGCCAAAATGTTGTCTAGTTATCATAATTAGCAAAATTCCAGAAAATTGATATACAAGGTGAAAAAAAGACACCATGACATCCTTTTATTTCAGAAACAAAATGGAAAATTACATATCTGAAGACCCAAGTAATTGATGAGAGGGCCCATCTTGAAAGCTGCCATATTTAATCATGGGCAAGTTTACCCAATGGGAAGGAGGAATTGTCTCAGAAATTGACTGACAGATTTACAATATCTCTTGTGGTTTAGAAGTTATCACCACAGAAATTCAGTGTTCATCACAGGTAACTGAAGATGATTCTGATGTCCTCTTTTTTTTTTTTTTTTGATTCACCCTGTAAAAAATATATAAAAGCACACACCCCAAGTTTATTTGTTTCTTTCATTCTTGCTTTTTGGAGGCAGTGATATTACCTAGCATGGTAATGTCAGCATGAACCACAGTCCTTATGGTCCTAAGGACACCCTCTGGCAGGGCCAGGAGCCTACATCAGCTGTTATCACACATTAAACCGGGACTGGGTAACAACAAGATCCATTGAGGCTAGTGGGAGGATGAGTAGATGGGGGTGGTTTTAGGCAAGCCATGGCATGAGCATATACCGGAGAAGAAAAGCAAAGAGAATGAGAAGGAAATGGTCCATGGAAGGGGATCTGTCAGTTAAAGTTATGTAGCCACTGAAACAAGGGTGAGCCTTTTCCATGCACCCTCCCCCCTAATGACAGAACAGGGCAACTTGGCTAAGACACTCACGTTCACAAAGCCAGCCTGTGTAGATTTTCTATTTCTGCCCCAATAAATTAATTTAGAATGTACAAAGTCACATATGTACACATCTTCACGCTATTGCAAAGTTGTTGTTTTTATTTCAGAACACACTTGACCGTAACCCTGCCAAAATACAAGAGCAGAAGACAATAAGCAGCTGCATTAGATAAACTAGAGCGGCAATGGGACGTGCAGGGCGGAGCCCTAACAATTATCTGTCATTCAAATTATGTTTGACTTCATGGTTTCTACAGGAGCACAGCATTAGTGGAGCAACTTCATGATACCTTGCAATACTCGCTCCAAATATGATGCATAATGCATAATCTGACTACTCTGCTAAAACGATCAAAATGTGTTCAACACGTTGGAAGTCAGTAAACACAGTCGATTTTGGTTAATGGGACCACATCGGGATCATTTTGTTCCCAATAACCGGTTGGTCCGATTACACACACCATTTACAGCGTTACAAAGAAGCAGCAGAAAGTCGCCCACACACAAATGAGTTAACTTCCCCAAAAGTCTCTAAACACATCAACCAAGTTCCAACTGTCTGTAGTCCAAACGGGAGCTACCAAGCAAGCAAGGCCAGTATGGCGATGAGCTTTCGAGTGAATGATGGACTCCCACTCTAACTCTGCCTCCCCGATCTGCTCAATGAGGATTGGCTGTTGAGCTGGCCAGCTGTTCAGGGCTGCTTACTTGTATTTTGTCGATTTTTAGTTCCTAATATAATTTAGTAGAATTGTTAACACCTCAACCGTTAAAAAGCGAGTCTGATTGGAAAGATGTTCGACAACACATACGTGCATAAAAATGTCCTTTATAGAACTTGAAATGTCAAACAAACGCAATAGTGGTTATTTTAAATAACTGCACTTGATTGTTACATTCCAAAGAACCGAATATTTAAGCCTACCCGGCACTGTAACCGCTTTCTCCTTGCAGCAGGAGTTCTTTTGTGTGCAAACAAAACAAGAAACGTCCTAAGAGTTTGCGACCTTATTCATGTGACTTTGTTTACCTATTTTGGTTTGATGATAAAAATGAAACTGTGAACACTAAGCAAGCCAAGTATCATTTTCTGCTTTGGTCTGGCCCAAGTGAACGAACTACAAGTAGAAACACAGCCTAAATCTAGCTTATAATCCCGTCTAGACAATAAGTTGCAACTGAGGTGTATTGTATAAAACTGTAATTTAAGAAATGCACAAAAGCGAGTTATTAAGGGCAAATAAACTAGCTCAACAAAAGAATGTTTACCATCAGCCCTGAATTTCGCATGGTATAACACTAATTTTAAGTCCCTGAATAAACAGACAACTGCTCTGCTTTTTTGTATTGTTTAGTTAAATGAATCATAATTCGTGACATGAAGGTCAAATTCAAGCTTTCTCTAGATTTACCTTTAATCTTAAAAACTGAGGAAAAACATTTCCACAGTGACTCGGCGCACACAGGCCAAGCGGGAGCAACAACAGCGTCGTCTCTGCACACTGCATCTGCAGGCTAGGGCAACACCCATAATTACAAAAAGTGCATTCACAAAGCCCATGACTCACTACTGCCAGGCTTACATGCTTGTATTTACAGCTTGCAACCTCTGGTTACTAGGCGTGTGGAAAGGCCTTCAGCAGCATATTTTCACCAAACTGCAGGTACTCTGACCTGTTGGGCTGCATTTAAGACGTTTCAAAGTAAAGGCAGATAGAGATTCCAATCTAGCAGTTGGACCACTTGTTGATGAGTTAGCAAAAAACGTTTTGCCTGCAGTTGAAACCCAAAAATAAAATGTCTTTCATTGTTTTATACCAACTCATTTTAGATCCTGGTAACTGCATTAGTCTCCAGATTAGATGTATCTGAGGCTTCAAGTGCCAATGACAACAAAGTTAAATTGTTTAGTATTTGTTCCTGGTCTTGACTCACTTTGGTACCTAACACACTAGCGCATGTGGGAACTTCTACACCAGCTCTGTTCGTTACAGCATCTAAACCCAGAGATCTGTCCACCAATCTGCTGTAGATCCTAATTAGTCAGTGCCTATTGCCTACACAGACCAGTGCTTCCCATGTGTAGTCCTCAATGTCATAATGTACACTACGGACATAAGTATTGGGACATTACATTTACAGAAGCTTTTGTGAAGTCCCATTCTAAATCCATAGGCATTAACAGAGTTGGTCCTCAACAATTTGGACTCTGTCTATCATCATGTCCTTTCATCCAGATGAGCACTTGTGAGGTCAGACACTGATGTCGGGTGAGCGAGCCTGGCTCACAATCCCCATTCTGGTTCATACCAACATGTTGTTTAAGGGGTTCCTGTCAGGACCCACCAAGTTGTTCTTCACCCAACCATTCCTCTATGGACCTTGCTTGTGGACCTTGACTGTACACTTGGAATCAGTCATGCTGACAAAGAAAAGGGCCTTCCCCAAACTGCTCCCACAAGATTGAAAGCAAACAATTATCCCAAACGTCTTGGTAAAAAGAAACATTAAGAGTTTCCTTCACTGGTACTAAGGGCCCTAGGCCAACCCCACTATCTCAGCAAGGTCTTTAAAAAGGAGCCATTCTTTCTCTAATGTTTGTATAGCAAACTGCAAGTCTAGGTGTTACTTTTTACACACCTGTGGGAATAAGACTGAATGAAACACCTGAAGTCTGTGATTAAAAGGTGTGACTCAATACTTTTGTCAATATAGAGTATATTTGGTGACATCTTAGCATTTTGTAATTGTTTTTTGCTGCAGGCTACAAAATCCAATAGTGTATTTAACACACATAGTCTGACCACTAAGCAAAATGCAGCAAAGCTCACTTGGCCAAATTTAGAAAAGATTATATTTTCTATTATATTCTATTTATATTGTATTATTATTCTCTGCAGGACACAGAAGTTAAAGTTAGAGTTAGAGTAATAAGAGATTTGAGCATTCAAAGCATTTGGTAGAATACGGCTGTGGAAGACACGGGCAACGTCACAGGTATACAACAAGTATTTAGGCTGAAATTAATGAAATTCATCAGAAATGTAAACACCTGCCCTTTCATTTTTCTCCTTGAAAAGAAAACTAGAAGAGCGATCCTACGTGCAGGTTCCAGCACAGGCCAGTGAGCACCTCAAATGAAATGATCAACGTTTCAATACTGACACCACAGTTCCACAAAGGTGGACCTCTTACAAAAAGCAGGTGGTTAGAATTGCTTGTTTTGAAACAGGTGAACGTTTAAACTACATTGCAAGCTCTTTGGCCTAGCCTCGGCTAATCTCTGAAGGACAAGATGCAAGCTTTGATCATGCAGCTGCAGACCAGAGAAAACCACACATGGCCAGAAATATACCCAAACCTCTGCATTCCAGCTTCAGCACGGCTTTTTCAACTATGATCAGGACAAGCCTAGCGGTTAAGGCACTGGACTGTGGATCTGATGGTCCAGGGTTCAAATCCCAACTCTGCCACAGCTGGGTCCTTAAAAGGAAGACCCTTAACCCACCATTGCTAGAATTGTAAGACTGTACCAGTTGTAAGTCGCTCTAGATAAAGGCGTCTGCTAAATGCCGTAAACATATTGTTATCGCAAAAAGTACTCTAAAATAGCGTGATATTATTTTAGGGCCATATCGCCCACCCATTTTCTAGTCCATTTCATGTTTTCCCTGACTGGCAGCCTACAGATAGTGGACGAGGCCTTAGGAATACACAAAGCGCGGCTGAAAACACAAAGGAAGTGGTGACAGAAAAACCTATACATCTCGGTGAAATGGAACAGGTTTGCATTTCACACAACGGACACGACCCAAACAACAGTTGTTTGCTAAATATGCAAAGATTAAATTGGCACATCTGGTGCAAACACAAAGAGCCTATTCAACCACCTTAAAAGGAAGCATCCCAAAGTACGGCTGAAAGCAGACGGCGCTGGGACAGGACACGGGAGCAACGGGCAGGAACAGAGCTGAATCAAATAACAGCAACAAGGGCATATGACACCAATCACTGAATTCAATTTAATTGTTATTATTTACTTAATTTTACTACTAACACAAACATAACTATTTCAGTTAACATCTAGGCCAATGAGGATGGTTCCATTTTTGAGTCTTAGAAGGAAGAAACCTTGGGAGGACTAAGTTCAGGGAGTTTTTCCTTGCCACTGTTGCCCTAGGCTTGCTCAGTTTGGTACA
>JAUZSU010188010.1:0-12221 GCA_034780255.1 Parotocinclus maculicauda
CCAGTGTGATCTGACGCGTTCTCTTGACGGACTGCACTTAAACAAAATCAAGAAAGTGGTGGGCGTGTTCACCTCCCACTGGTTTTACTCTTATCAACACAACTTTTTTGATTTCCTGACTTTTGATAAAAGCATAAATTCTCCCGGGGACCAGGAATCCCAAAAATCCTCCCATAAATCGCTGATCCACTTAGCATCCGCTAGGTGGCGACTTGTGGCTTCTTTTTCTCCGATTAAGCGGAATTTTGGTCCAAATAAGCGAATAACATTACACATATATATTATGATTTGGTCCGAATAAGCGGCTGGTCCCATTAACCGGTGGTCCGACCGTATTTGCAATAACAAGCTGCTCCACAGGTAAACCAAATGAAGTGTATATTATATATAATAACTAAATACATGATCATCAAATGACTATTTCTCTAAAATATGTTACACAGTAAGTGTACAGTCTGTTCTCATACTTGACGTGTTGAATGTACAGAACAATGAAAAAAGACCTGAGCCCTATTAACAAGGGACAAATAGTTTTGGGCAGACTAAAAGCTTAGAACCCAGATTCCTATAGAACGTAAGCATGCCGTGTCGTGTGACGTCACCTGTGTTATTTTCAGTGCTGCTGATGGATGCCTGTATCCCAGAGAGCCTCTGGGCTGGCCTATCATTGCTTTTGTTGTCAAACGAGCTTGAGTGAAGGCCGGCTGAGAAGTAGTGGCCGGTCAGGAGACGGCTCGCCCGTCGCTGCCACCCAATTATCAAACGGCAACAAAGCCTGCAGCGGTACGCTGTGTGGAGGGAAGCTGCAACCTGTTGAGACAAGCTGTCAATTATCTCCAGGAGCCCGCTCATCCAGCAGCCACGTGCCTTATCCCAAAAAGAACCACAAACCAGCACACAGGGATTCATTACCCACCCCGCAGTCTCACTCTCTGCTAATAAGCTTTCAGCACAATCAGAACTGGAAGATCATAAACACACACCTGTAGGTCTCGCGCTCACCCTCGCACCTTGTTGTTTTTTTTTTGTTGTTTTTTTTTGTTTTGGCATTTTTTTTCTTCGTCCGTCTGGTACAGTGATGTCCGTGTGACGTCCTGACTTTCTGCTCAATGTGAGATTACTTCCCTAAAGGAAAGGACCACTTTCTCACCCTCTCTTTGTTCATGGTTACTACCAGGCCCTCTTTGTGCTAGGCTTCCTGCTCATAAATATGGTGCAGTACAAAATAAACCGGTCCTTTTCAAAATAGCGGAACCTCCTGATGGAAGTGTTTTGCTGATTGCAAATGCGCCACCTTGCTTGTGTTTTGTCACGCCTAATTAATTACTTACCAAATTACCGAATGCATTTGCAGGCCAAAGCCCTGCGAGCGTGTGGGTGGCTATTTTTTCACCTCCTGTTCTCTTTACTCTTGCCCTGAAGAAGCTGATCCAGAACTCAGAATCCATTAAGAACCTCAACGTCTCTGTGCCTATTAAACAAAGCAGCACCTTGACAAAAGCCACAGCCAACGCGCGCAGGTCCGCGGGTCGATAATGAACTTTAGCAACTCTCCAGCATTATAGCCGGGTAGAGGAGGAGGACGTGTGTACAATTAATCACTTGCCAGAATTACTTCATGGTGACGAAGTAATTATACTGAGCATGCTGACCAACATGATCCTGGCTCAAGACATTAGTCACATCGGCGCCCCGGTTGTTAATTCCGACTTTTCCTGAAGCTCCCCATCGGGGTGGGCTAATAAGAACTTCTTAAAGGTTACGTAAACAAAGGGTAGGTCGTGTCGTAGAGGACGGAGCGGAGGCGAGAAGACCGAGGTCAGCGGCGCTGATGTGAGAGTAGAAGAGGCTGTTCGTGCAACTGCTAAGTGGCTCCGTAGGAAGAGTCGTCAGCTTCCATGTATGGTGACGAAAAGAAGTCCTTGAGGATAATTGAGGATAGAGGCAGATTTGGGTCAGAGAATATGCCAGCTGTGTTGCGTTTCTGGAAACTTTTGGAAATTTCTCCCTGTGAACGCTTCCTACGCTTCCATGTCGGAGAGTTTTTGGAGGGAAGATAAATTATCCTCAAGGCGCAGGCACACTAATTAGACTAACTGATGCCCCATTCCAAATCAAGAGGAAAATCCATTTAGACATGGTGCGGTTGCTTGTAAGTAATAGAACATTAAACGTTATCCAAGTGAAAGTCCTAATAAAGTGAACTAAATGAAAGTCCAAAAACAAGTGAGTAGGGAAAAAGGAATGTGTGTCAGTCACGTCCGATTGATCAGACACAATAGGCTGTGTATGAGACAAGCTGGGCGACCCTAGACATCATCCTGTCCAGGACGTTTTGCCTTCTAGAGGACACAACACCTGTGATGCTGAGCGGGTAACAGATGCTTTGAAAGTAAAAGAAAACAATTAATACCTAAACGTGTCTTTAGTGTTTCATAGAGTACAACCACTAGCCACTTTATTAGATATACTAGATATATTAGTTGTTATATTGCTCACAAATAAGGGGATACTATAAATAAAATCTTTCATAATTAATTTTTTTTGTGACCAGTGTAATCAGACATATAATGAGCCTCATGGCAGGAATGAAATGACCTGAGCATCAGAATGAGAAATTTTAGTGACTTTGAATGTGGCTTGGTTGATGTTGTAGACTGAGCATTTCAGAAACTGCTGATCCACTAGAACTTTCACTTGCATCTCTAGGGTTTGAAGAACATGGTCAGAAAAAGAGTAAATATCCAGTGAAGGCAGTTTTTGGGCGAAAATGCTATGTGGTTGGACATGGAGAATGGCCAGACTGATTTGAGCTGAGAGAAAGGTGACAGTAAAGACAGATAAGCTCTCATTACAACCGAGGTATGCAGAAGAGCAGATGGGCTACAGCAGCAGAAGACCACACCGGGTGTCACTTCCATCAGCCAAGTACAGGCAACTGAGGACAATTTGCACTGGTGCATCAAAATTAGACAATAAGACTGGAAAACATGGGACTGTGGTGGCCTAGTGGTTAAAGGTACTGGACTATGGACCAGAAGGTCCAGGGTTTAAATCCCCCCTCTGCCACAGTTGGGTCCCTGAGCAAGGCCCTTAACCCTCAATTGCTTGGATTGTAAGACTTTATGAATTGAGTCGCTCTGGATAAGGGCATCTGCTAAATGTCATAAATGTAAATGTAAAACATTGTCTGGTCTCGATTTTAGCTGCAACATTCTGATGGTCAGGTCAGAAGTAGGTTTAAACAACATGAAAGCATGGATTCATCCTGACTTTTATCAACAGTTCAGCCTGCTGGTGGTGTAATGGTGTGGGGGGTATCTTCTTGGCGCATTTTGTAATACTAATTATAATACTATGCTAATACCAACTGAGCATCGTGAGCATGTTCATCCCTTTACTATGCTAATACCAACTGAGCATCGTGAGCATGTTCATCCCTTTAAGACCAGAGTATTTAACTATGTGCCATGTCACAAAGCTCAAATCATCTTTTGTAAACATTTGAGTTCACTGTTCTTAAATTTCTTCCAGTCACCGGATCTCAACCCAATAAAGCACCTCTGGGATGGAGCTAAAAGGGATGAGAATATCTGACAATAATAATGTAACTTAACACCACTGTGCTTAACTTGCTTGTTTGTACTGATGACAAACACTAGCTGTGCCGTCTCACAGGATGACTTGACCTGCCGAATGCTTCCCCGTTGGCTATCGGACTCCTGTCTGCCTGCTTGTTTTACCTTGTAGAATGTGTTTTTATGCTATAGGCTGACATTTTGGCTGCTAATAAATACAACTTTGAAAGTTTAATGATGTAAATTAACATTTTAAGGAAACCTAAAGGTTTTAGATGATAAAACTGCATACTGAGTCAATGGCAAAATACTAACAATAATCATTTCACTGCTCTGACGTGACATTTACAGGTGTGCTGTACTGTGCAAAAGTTTTAGGCCACCATTCAGTTTGTTGTTTTACCAATGCTATAATGAGCATATATAACACTGTAGAACGACTAGACCAAAAAAGGTCAACATTTCAAACTCCCCAGTCCATAAATCCTCTTTTCCACTGATCTTTATTCTAATATTTGTGAGCCTTAGTATATTTTGGACCGAGTTCCCCTTCCAGGAAAAAAAAGTTGTTTCTTCGATTCTACACAAAAAAACATTTCTGATCAAGCTTCTTTCCAGATCAGTTTGCCATCAAGCTGCCACATGCTGCTATTTCTCAAGTGTAAGGGGTGGTCACACTAAACACTTGTCACTGTGGCCTATTGAAGCTGTTCTGATATTTTTAAATAATGCATAGAAATGTCCTGTTTTGGTTTTTAATTGGCTGTATTTTAATAAAGACACTGAGAAATACTTGAGAACCAATATGGTCATTATACCATTGCTAACACAATGGTATATCTAATCTAATGGTGGCTTAAGACTTTTGAACTATACTGTATGTAGTTCAGGTGTATCCAAGTCTTCTGGTTTATTTTAAGCACCCGTGCCAGTCTGAGTGTCTGTCAAAAAGCATAAAAATAACTGCATCTACATTTGACAGCTCTGAGGATTTAAGGATAGAGATGGAGGTTCAGATGCTGAAATCCAAGTCGTGTCTAACTGTGACAGATCACTAAGCAGCCAACCTGCTGTTACGGGAGGACTGTTTGTGGCTGATTCACTGACTTTCTGTTAAAAATAGGGTTTTGTTGGTTCTCAAAAGTTTGGAAGACAAACAGACGCCCTAGGAAGGAGCAGGCAAATTTGTCTCTTTTTGGAAAGGGGTCATCTGTGACAATCAATGCTGCAGTCGAAGGCCAATCAATGGCCATCATTTGTAATAATGCCACAACCATGGTGGTACTGTTGGTATTTTCCTCTCCAATTACTGGTAGCCATTCTTCCTCACATGCATGGAGCCCTCCCTCTAGGGCATGAAGAGTTCTGGTATCCGAGTCAGCGGGGGAGTGGCAGGGCTTCTTCGGTCTGAATTCTGCATCAAAACCCAGCAGAACTCAGATTGATTTTCACCCCCCTTTCGCCACTGAAAGAACACAAAGCAAAACCCATGTTGCCTCTGACATTTTACTTCTAGCTATCAAAACAAGACTGGCGCCTCCAGGGGCTCAAATTATTCTTTCTCTTTGAGCACTGTTGTGCTACCGGTGGGCAATATTTTGTGCGGTGTTCGAGCTTGTAAAGAGACTCCTGGCACCACTGGAAAAGGCTGATTAGAGAGGGCTGATGTGGTGCCTTAAATGGACTTCCTGACAGACCAGTGCAAAGTTACGAGACAGCCTTTCTCCATAAAAGTTTGTGGTCTGGGGAAACAACCCAAAAAGTGTTTATTAACACACGTTTTATTTAAAAGGCTTTTTTACGAACTTGTAAAAAGCTTTTGTTTCAGTAAAAACCAGGGCTGCTGCGATGTGCTGAGTTACACAGATACTAAACTTTGTAAATGACATGCAGTGTCTCAGTCCACTGTTTAATACCCACCGATAATCCAAAGGCACTTTAAGACCAAATAATGTTGATTATCTTGTCGCAGGCTGTATACAAGCCGGGTTAGCTTTGTTTGGTTAGTATTTCGGGAGTTAATGGGCATGCAGAGGTTTGGCACAGAAACAACTCGAAGGACAAAAGGGAGCTTCTGAGGGCCCACTTGCGACACAAGCCAACATGAGGCCAAAAGTATTGGGACACTAACCCAAATAAGGTTAAAAGTTTTGGGACACTAGCCAGTGGCCAAAAGTATTGGGATACAAACCCACATGAGGTAAAAGTACTGGGACACAAACACACATGAGGGCAAAAGTATTGGGGTACAAACACACATGAGGTAAATGTATTGGGAAACAAACCCACATAAGATAAAAACTATTGCACCAAACCCACATGAGGTTTAAAGTATTGGGACACAAACCCACATAAGTTGAAAACTATTGAAACCAAACCCACTAGGCATAAGTATTTGGGACACAAACCCACATAAGACCAAAACAACAGAAACCAAACCCGCATGAGGTTAAAAATATTGTGACACAAACTCACATGGCCAGATATCAAGCCCTGATGTCATGTTAAAATAGTATTTAAGTGTCTAAATGCACTAATCAGGGATTGCACTATCGATTTAACATTTCTAGTTAATTGACAGTAACCGGGCAGCGTATGGCCGTTTAATTTCCGACTAATTGTACAGTTTCCTTTCATAAAACTTGACCTGGCAGCAGTGAAGATTTGGAACCTTTGTGACTTAATGACAGAACCTCTCTCTCTGAATTTGCTGTTAAAGAAACAGACTGACGAGCCTCTGGATGCTAGCATGGCACTCAGCCATCTTGCTTTAATGCTTTTCGAACCTTGACCAGTCTGACGGACAAAAAGCTTTTTAATAAGATTGCATATGTAGGCATGTATACGTTTCTTGGGTGTACTTATGTTAAGAAGAAGAAGACTCCCTGGCTGTAGATTAATTTTCTGCATGCCTCGTTGTTGCCGTGGTTCGACTCCCTCCCTCCCTTGCTCACCCTCGATTGTATTAGACTTCCACCTGAACCCATTTATCTTGCCTTTCCAATATGAAGGCTGTTGGTAAAGTTTTGTTGTGTCACAGCTAGAAACTGAATATTCCTTTAGCTGCATAGGGAGATTGATAGAGTCCGGATTGTGTGGCCACAGGAGAAGGAGTAACGAGTACACAGATGCCTGCTGGGCTGCACCCTGCTTCATGGGACGTCTCCCTGCCTGGATTGAGTAAAATGAACTGTGTTGATAGATCTTTTCTCAAAGGTTTCAAAGACAATGCACTTGCAGTTTTTAACATTTTATTACGTAAGCCGAGTATAACGGTCAGCTGCTTTTAATTATGATGCCTGGCTTTTTAACCTGTAACCGTTCCTACCGTTTTTAATCCCAGATCTGTTGAAAACTTGTCCGAATCCTCCTCTGTGGCTGCGGGTTATCAGGAGGCTCCATCTGAGTCAATTTTCCATTAACAATGCGTTCGTCTGCAGTGCTTATTTCATATCAGCTCCATGCTAGTTAGTCTGACTCAAATTGCAGACTGTCACGGCTACATTTAGTGATTTAGCAGATGCTAAATGACTGCTAAATAGTAGTTTGAAGAAATACAGTGTGCTTACTTTTATTAGGGGCAAGTCGTTTTCTTTGATACACCATTAACATACTGCTGTTATAACAAGCAGAACTGATAATTAAGTAATTAATGTTAGAAAAAAAACGATTTCTTTGTTCATTTATTTATTTATTCAGGTTACAAAGGAACAAAGACAGAGTACAAACAGTACAGTTTGACTTGTTAAGGTAAAATAAAATGTGCCGGAGGTAAAGTTCGAACTCTGTATAAATCTGAATTTATAGCATGCTATCAGATATGCTCACTTAGCGCAAGCCATGTAATGCTAAAGTTCATTTGATATTGGATATTCAACACATTAGCTCCCATTTTTTAAATCATAACCTCTGTGAATAATTATATTTGGTCCTACAGCCACTCCATAGTGATAATGTACTTTTAAAATTAATTTTAAATGTCTTTAAAGTACAAGAAGTGAATAACAAATGTGCACTGATCACATGACTATAGTCATTTAATAAACAGGAACGGCTGCAGCTTACGTTTACATTTACATTATTTAGCAGATGCCCTTATGTAGAGGGACTTACAATTCTACAAGGACCCAACAGGGGCAGCTTGGCAGAGGCGGGATTTGAACCCACTATGCCACCACAGTCCCAGCTTCTCTTCAGTTTACACAAGAAATGCCTCGATTGAATTGATAAAGCCACCGGTGTGACTTTTACATTAAAGCAGTATGTATAGGTATGTGCCGTGTTTTATTTTTTAATGATCATCCAGTCAGAATTTGCTTTAATGACTTGGATTTAAGAATTCTACAAATTTGAATGAAAAATAAAGTCCAGACGTTATGGGCTTAAAAGTTGGTCACATTCAAAAAAGGAATTAAGGCTTAGCATATATAATTTATGTCATACTTTGATGTTTTGTTTGTATTTTGAATATAATTAATTTAATTAAATTTTTTTATGTTTAATTATTTTTTGTCAAAAAAATGATTTACTTTGCATTAACTACATAAGTAGGAGCTATACAGAGTGTGTGTTTACATGCACATAATAGTCTGATCGTAGTCGGAATTTCTAGAAATCAGATATAGAGAGCTGAATTTTTGGATCAGTAATCAGATTTCTCATAGCCTATATAAAAGATACCTGATTTCATTTCATTTTCATGCATTTAGAGCGGCTAGCCGAAAAAACACAGTTGCCAGGTCCACTCATTCTTAGAGTTTTCACTTCTTTTGGGCTTGCTACATAGACTTGGTGTGGGATTCTCTCACAGAATCTGGCAACCCTAAAATTCAACACAGCAAATGCTATATGGCTACCTGGCTATGTAGAGGCTCTGAATGAACAAAGTGGCAAAATCTGATTTTCTGCAGTTATCAGATTATTAAGTGGATGTAGTAAATGTAAACGTACTTAGTGACAAATTCAATCCCAAACCCTCAGCAAATGCCGTTTACAGCCTGGCTCTGTTGATCAGCTTTTCAGAAGCTGGTTGTTTACAATTTTTGCATGTTCTTTGGGGATGTCTGTGATCACAGGCATTGCTGCCTATTCATTTCAATTCCATTTACCCTTTTTATATTGTGCCATCCCAACCCTAGACTGGAACGTAACCGATCTGACGATGAAAGATCTTATTCCAAAATTAAGGATGTCAGAGCTTTGCGACAATGACAGTTACAGCTTGAACAGGGATGAACTTGAGCATGATATAGTTCCATGATATGGTACCTCAGCCTGGAGCAATAAAACGGTGAAATACAGTCACATATTGAAAAAAAGGACATAAAAAAGGGTTTACAAGCATTTGTAACTCCAAGTCCATAAGTGTGACTTTGCACATTCTTCCCCTGAAAATAATACATATAAAGACACATTGTAGAATATCCATGTAAATACCGCTAACTGTCTGCCTTCATCCTGCTGCACACTACTCTGAACAGACGCAAGCATCGTTACTGTGGCTACCAATCTGGATCCATGAGTGAAAGTGGCTAGAGTCCGGACAGACAAATCAGATTTGCTCTCTTGTGTTTTGCAGTGCAAACATTCGTCTGCAAATCGGATTTGAGAATGAAATCCGATTTGCTCTGCAGTCTGAACATAGCCTTTACCTCCCAACGGTCATAAAAATGATCTTTCCCTAGCTGCTTTGTTGCATCATGTCGGTGCATTGTGAGCGCTGGGTTAAGAGCGGTTTAGATGCAGCGATAAATGACTGAGTCAGAAGACAGCAGAGTTAAAGCTTTGCTCGGCTGAGTGTGACGTGGACATTGACTGGGAAGAGAAAGCTGCCTCCTGTTTTATTTCTCAGAACACTGGGCCAGGCTGCTTCCTGAAGAGGAAGAGAACAAGTGGCTATTTTTGCTATTTGTTAAGAATCAAGGATCTAAAGTAATCTTCTATTTAAAATCTTAATAATAATAGTAACAATTCCTATTGTTATTATTACATGTAGTCCCTGTTTTAGATGGTTTTTACAATGACTTTACAGTGGGAATCAGGCTTTTTTCCTAGGCTAACAGAGATGCTGGGCATTTTGGCAGCAGCCGGTCGACTCAACTGAGCAGCGGTTTAAGCAAGTGCGGAACGAACGCAAAATGACAAACATTTCTAGTCAAAATGCGTCAATTTAACAAAATGCGAAGTGAAGTAACTGTAGAGAACTGTGGGATTTTTCAGGTGCAGTGCTTACGATGTGGGACTAAAAGGTCCAAGTCCCATGCTGTGTATTTTCTATACGTTACTCTAGATAAATGCTGTAAATGTTCATGTTTCTAAGGTAGGACCATCCAGATGGGGGATCTGTGCTGGACATGCCCACCTGTGACCTGATTCCAGGTTCCCCAGATTCCACGTGGCTTTGACCAAGATCATTAGGGTTAGGATGAAGTAAAGTGTTGATTCCTAGTTATGCCAGTTAGGATAGTGTGGTAGCACAGGTAGTGTGGGTGGTGCACAACTCCAGAGAAGTGGTTCGATTCTCACTGGACTGGGAACCCTATGTATTTCTTTAAACACAAACTCTACAGTGTGTGTGCCATTTTATCTGAATGGACTTTACAGCACTTCCACTGACACAACATTGACTGTACATACGTGTGTGTGTGTGTGTGTGTGTGTGTGTGTGTGTGTGTGTGTGTGTATGTCTGGGACGTCACAAGGCTTCCCACGTGTTGGGAACCCATCCAACCGTGCATTTTCCCATGTGCATCTCTCCACTCCTGGCTGCTCCTGCTAAGTGTAGTCGAGCGCATTAAAGCCTGTGACAGTCTGGTGCCGCGCGTCTCTTCCTGTCCTCCGTCTCTTCAGCACCGCCGACCATACCTGAACGGGACAGCCAATTCCACGCCGATGTCCCATAACACACTCTGTCTTGCCTGTGTGACTGAACTCGTGTCCCAGATCGCTAACGTGGGCTCTTTTGCACCGCCGCGCATTTTCAAGAATGAAGTAAAGCCATCATTGCAGACTTAGCAGCAATAGCGCTCGGAGTAGCTGGAATGTTTTTTCCAGCAGCGTGTTGCAGAGTAATGGTTCCCGCTCGCACAATGGGCCATAAAAACAGAGTCTCCCATCATGCCTGGTGCCTTTACCTGATTTAAACTTCAGCTAAGCCCCACCGCGGCTATGCCAGCGCAGCATGAAAAGCCCAGCTGCTCCAGTTCTGGCAGGCCTTCTGTCAAGAAGCAAACTTTTTGCTACTGTTTTTTCCTTGATTTGCCGAATAGAAGAGCCAGAGCCCATCTCGTAATGTGCTGGAGCGCAGGCGGCTGCGCTGTAGTCTTCAGCCCTGGCATACTGTTGTGTTTGGCCCGGGCTCAGAATAGCAAGTGCAGATTTCATCTGCTTCAAAGGAAAGATTGTAGCAGCTGTTTCACACTTGTTTGTTTCCCTCGCCTTTCTCATGCCCGTTCCCTCTATCTCTCTACCTGGGGACACGTTTAGATCCGTTAATGAGCCTACACAAATCAGAGGAATGCATTATTGAATGTTAATTGTGCTGAATGTCATTTGCCTTCACTCTCCCGCTGTTTATTCTGTGTGCATGCCAGCCAGAGTCCAACCGTTACAGCAAGGCAGTATGGACCAAAAGTAACATGCATATTAGGTTTTGGTCCCGTATTAATACTAATTTGTGCGTTTTGAGTATAAAGGGCAAGTCTAGAAGCCGTGCAGTTTGTTCATTTATTAATTCATTTGTTTAACTTCTTATCCTGGTCAGTTTCTTGGGAATGGAATCAAAGGTACAAGGAAGGAACTATTGTAGGTCCAGAGTAGGGGTGTGAGCCCTAAGGCCACTTAAGCACAAGTCTTTGGAATGTGGGAGGAAACCAGAGCATGCAGAGTAAACCCACACAGACAGGGAGCAGAATTATTTTGATAGCTGTAACTGGTCTTCTATTCAATTTCTTTTCATAACTGACCAAGTGGCCTTTCTCTTAAACTGTAGTAGCTCGCCTATTTTAAGCTTGATTAGAACTGCTTCTTTTGGGTTCATTTCCACAAATCCATTTGCTTGTTTCTACTGTGAGATCTGGCATGTGCACTCATTGACAAGAAAAATAATTTACCCAGACAGAAACGTAGTTATTGCTCCCTTCGTTGCAGTGGCGTCTGGACTGGATTGGACTGGAACCATATTGTCTTTAGCAATTAATTCAGGTTCAGTCTGGGATCCATCGGTGGTCGGGTTCGAGTATGGAGGCCTCATGGTGGGCGCTTCAATCCTGTTTTGCTGTGGAGCAACACATTGCTTCAAAGGCGGACGTGATGATCTGTAAAGGCATTGCATAAAACAATCAGTCACATCTAGTACAGATACAAGGGACACTAACAACTCAGAAACAGGTGCAGGACATCCTGCCGCCACGTATGTTACCTCTCATGGCAGGGTTTCCAACTGGCATTTTTCAACAGGGCAGTACAGGGTTACCTCGCGTACACGTATACGTTAACGTATACATATACATGTATTTGATGAACTTTTACATTACAAAATCACAAGATTTATAAAAATAATAATTCTAACAATAAAGGAATGTTATAAATAATAAAATATTAAGATTTACAGTAAATAGTGTTTTTACTCAGCGGATGAATACT
>JAUZSU010188021.1:0-12220 GCA_034780255.1 Parotocinclus maculicauda
GACCGTGACTGTGTGCAACTTGTGGACCTTTGATACCTGGTCCCTAGCAACTATTTAGAGGAGACCAATAGCCATAGCGACCGCCCCCCACATTTGGGGTCTCCTGTGCGCTTGTTCACCAAGGGCAGACTGGTAATCCCCAACCTTCGCTCTGGGGAGGGCAAGGGGGGTCTTATTAGACACAAGCTTTTTAAAAGATAGGCCTCCAGCACTAAAGGCAATACCCCTGGTGGGCCTAAAAGACAAACGGCCCCATTGGCCCATAGGTGTCTATGTTAAGCACAAACCCATCATTTACCCCTCGCTGCTAAAACTGCAGCTTATCAGCTACCTACAATTGCAGATGGATCACTGAACAACTGAAATAGCGAATTGATTTTAGAGAAAACAAACCTCATTAAATCAGTTCACCTCACACAGTTTTATGAACTGGTTAAGGAAAATGTGTAAACTCGCATCAATACAGCACATCCGGTGTCTGCCTGGCCCTTCGCAAATGTCAAAGCGTGAAGCGAGAAAAACAAGCATCGTAAAAGTCCTCACATCTGTGCTCTGATTTTAAAGCCAGTAATAGCACTGTTCCATGAACAGAAGCAAACGCCAGGATTCTTAAATTGTTAGGTCACAAGTTTTATGTGTGCCAGTCTTTTTTCTTTGAGAGGACCTATGAAGATTACAGGATGGAGGATAACCGTGTAATCTTTCAAATTGCTGTATCTGCATGCCGGCCAGCCTTGTTCTTCCACAGCCATCCAGCCAGTGTCTGATCTGTCAGCATCACAAAGAATGTTGGAAAATCTCTGAGTACTTGGAAAATGTCAGGTGAAACCATACCTGTCTTGTAGGCTTAATGATAATGTGGAAGAATGGATTTGACTAACTGAAAGCTGTTTATTATGAAAAAGAGCTTTCTTCTTTGAAAAGAAGATGCTAGTAGAACGATTGCCTTATTTCTTAGGCGGTGTTACTCAGACTCAAGACAAGAAAACATAGTATAAAAATAAATCACAACTTCAGAATATTTTGTAATACTGAAATGTAAAAACTGCTCATTGTTCTGGAGGACTGGCCACTTTGTGATTTGTGATATATTGTCTATTCAACTAAACACATGGTAAAATATATAAACATATCCCTTTTCTTTCAGGGTCATTCCCAGGTTTTCAGCTGACACTTTTCTGTAGTCATTAATTCACTGTTTTATGGAAAATAGTGGCACATACTAATAGGACCAGGTAGTCATTAACAATGATCTATCAAGTAAAGTTTGATCATTTTCAGGAGTTTGTATGCAAAATGACTAGAATCAACGGACAACGGCTATTTTGTGAGCTTTTCCATATCTTAGACTTTCCACCTTCCATAAAAGTGATTTCTTGACTGCGAACCTTCCAAAAATTCAATTTTGACTGGCAGCTTCACTGGGATGCCGTTACTACAAAGTACAAGGGAAGATCACACTAAATACCTGTCACTGTAGCCTATAGAAGCTGAAAGAAGGTTTTCAGTACTGCATACACATTTCCTCCATTTCTGATTGTATTCTAATAAAGGGATAATTTTTTAAAAATATATGGTTATTATACCATTGCTAAAGCAAATAATTTCGAATCAACAGTAGAATATAAAGAGTTTATTCATCCACAAGTTGAACAGGGGCACCTGTGAGTATTTCATGCATATAAAGGCATGGTAATTAAATATTACCATAACACATTTTGCATGGTTTGCTCATGCATGCCTCCCTTCACCTGCATAATCATATTTAGTACACATATAATTAGCAGATTGTCTGACCAAACATATCTAAGCGCTTATCATGTCTCATTTGACTGCTTTTTGCTACTGGGAGTAACGTTTAACATCCAGGCTTTTGTTGGAGCTAAGAGGTCACTAGTTAAACACAGACAAGAAACATTTGTGATGTGCAACCTGCTAAAGAGATCAGACAGACAAAATTACCACCAAATGCAGCAAGACTAACTAGATGGAAAATGGTTTAAATGTTCAGTTCTTTTAAATCACTCCTCAAAGGTGTCTGACCTCACCCTAATTCTCTCACACCATTGGGAATATTTAAACCAGAGCGGTTAACGTCAAAATATCATTAATATTCCTGTTTTAAGAATGACAATAATTATTATCTACCCATATATAAATACAGAAAAGCTAATTTTTATTTCTATGTGCATTATTAGCCTTTCTGTGAGTGGCATTTCCAAAGCAGTCTAATAAAAAGGTGACAAGTCATTTTTATGTACAGATATTGTTCAAACGCTGTTAAATACTAATTCAGGGCTATAAAGAATGGCATGTGCTAATGCTTAGTTGAGAGTTATGGACTTGGGGCCATGCAGCAAAATGGAGGGGATGGTCACTTCTGCAATCCTTACTTTCTCCGTGGCCATTTGGGCCACACACATACCGCCTGAAAGCGACCTTTGATGAAATGATGGATTTTGTAAAAGGGAGACTTTTTTAGAGTATTGAGGCTATGAAAAAGGTAATTTTGCAGTGAAGCTCTTGTAAGGTTAAGTATAGAGGGTAAACTGGCAGAGGGAAGCTATGGGAAACAGTCAGTGCCTTGAAAGGATGTGAGATGGGTACATAAAGAGCCCTGCTGGGTTTTTCAGCGGCTAAAACAAACAGAAATAGCATTGCCGTCTGCTCATTAACCAATTTAGTCAAGGGTTGAAATAACCGCCAAGCAAGAGAGAATGAAAGAAAAGGAAAAAAGCCCAGCATGGAATGTCAGGGGGCTGGACAATGGAGACCTTTAAATGTTACACGCGTTCTATTAAAAAACAATGAGATTGCAATTTGTAAAACACAGCTCCTGCTAGATCCAGACATTTAACCTTCTCTTTCAGGGAAGAATGTGAAGAATTTCAGTGCAATTGTGTGTTTCTTTGATGGGTTTTCTCTCTGTTTGTCCATGACCGACGGCCTTATGAAAAGTTAGGGGTCTTTAAAGCACCACTTGTGTGATCACAGGCTTTTGAGCCATGTAGACAAGCAGGAAAAAATGAGAAGAAAATAGAAATCTTTATTTAATTTAAATTTTATTTAATGAACTGGAAATACTATTATTTTATACGCCACTGAAGAAAAACAGACCGAATAATTAAAATAAAAAATATGACCTTAAAAGTCACTAAAACAAATAAATAACAAAAATAAGTGTCTTCGGGCATTAAGGTAATAATGTTAGTAGAAGCAAGGTATAGAAAGTGCTTGCTCCCTACAGTAATTATTAGTTTTGATGACATTCAGAGCATGGGAAAAACATTATCAACAGAGTAACTGAAGGCTCTGTGTTGCTCACTTTTTCCATCATAACTCCTCAGTTTGTTTCCCACCAGCTGGACAGCTGTGCTGCAGAGACATGAGGGTGTGAGTTATTTTGGCTTATGCATGTCTCCTTTATTATTCCTCAAGTAGTCAACATACACTGTTCAAAACAGTGCCCCCATCTTTTGTGAACATGCTAGAAAAATGTCAGCGAAACTTGCCATTATCCTTAAGGTGGTTCTTGAGGTGACCAGATAAACAAAAGACAGTAACAGAAAATATCTCGATCCTCTCATCACCCTGCAAAAAAACTGAGGCTGAACACATCTGATAATTCAAAGTGTAACCTTATAATTTAAACACTTCAACCCTCTTGAAGTTGATGATACTAACTTGGTATTTTGCACATTTCTAAAAAGTGTTCCAATAATTCAATATTTTTGTAGTTCCCCATTTTTTTGAAATAACCTGGAAACCCCTGGTTCTTCTATGAAGAACACTAAATAGAACAAGATGGCTTCCGACTGAAAACTTTTATGAGAATCTTATTTTACACATTAGAAAGTGCTCGACTGTAAGTTTGTGCTGCTACTGTGTTGCTCACACAGTTTGCAAGAAACTAACCACACAATCACCTGTCTGCTGTTTCAAACAGCCTTCCTTTATCACTGATACCCTCGCCATCCTAATGTGTTTTCTGATGTTGGTAGTGGCTGTCTGAAGAATATGCTGGTGGTCTGTCTGGGAAATCGTACAAGGATACACGCATTCAGATCCCACTGCACCACCCCTACACTCATGGTTGTGTTCTCGACCCCATGTGACTGGTGGCTTTGTGCTACCCAAAAGGTGCACTTGATTACCACATGGGTAAGTATAGCAGTATGTGTGTATATATATATATATATATATATATATAAAAATAATACCATAGCTTTCCTTGCTTAATACTTTTCGCATATTTTCCAGCGCTCATCACGTCACATGCTGCAGCATTCTGAATCGATCACAGGAGAGTATCACATGCTCTTAAACATGATAATAACAGTTGTATTAAATTATATTTGCGCAAAATCATTAACATAAAGCTTATGTTCAATGACGCACTGACTATCTCCTGTAATTTATTGACTAACGTATTCAAAGTGAAAAACAAATTGCTTATTGCATAACCACGGCTTTTCCTCACTACATTCCCCAGCGCACATTTACCACTGCCCCCACGTGACTCCCCACATCACGCACTGCCAACTTAATTGTCGTAGTGTGGAAGAGTACTGTGTTTACTTCCTATTGACCGCCCATGAAAAATACTAAAATTAAAAATTCAGAGAACGGTTTCTGCTGAATGTGTATTTGTGTTCTTTACGCCAACAAAATGTTTCCCATATGAGAGTCTGTTTCTTGTAATAAATAATTCTGTTATGCATATTCTATGCATTATTTTACACCATATTTAATTTATATATATATACACACTATTGTCTTATATTATACTTTTTTATGTACTCCTCATTATATTGTATTCTCTTTCATTTACATAATTTTACACAATTTACATACGTCATACATACTACATATTACTGTTTTATTTTATTGTCTGTACATATATTCTCTCCATTACTTTTTATATTTAGCATCTATTTATTTAAACTAGTATTATAAATGTATTAATTAGGTAGCATAGTTTAATTTGTACATATAACATCTAGGCTGCCCAAGGAGGTTGGTCCTCCCACGGTTTCTTCCTTATAACATTTATAAGTGGCTTTGTGTCTTTTCTTGTCACTGTCACCCTAGGCTTGCTCTATTAGTGCATTAGGCCTTGATATTTGTTGCGATAAAGCTGTTTTTTGACAATTATAAAAACGCTATAGAAATAAATTAGTTTTTTTTTAATCCAAAACGTAGCCACATTTTGGGCTCATCTAACAGTTAGAATTTTCTATTTGTAATATGACATTCCCAGGGAATACAGGCAGAATACAGCCCTCCCTTTTCCCAGTAACCATTCTCAAATTTCCTTGTCATTTGGTGCCGGAACCCACCATTTTACCCCTTGTTAATTTTCCTTTTCTTGGACTGACAACATGAATTCTGCAAGTAAAGCAGGGGAATTACAGAAGCCAGTCAGGTTGTATCAGGTTTAAGCCAGGCCTTTCATGACAGGAATTCTGAAGTCAGCTTTGAACTTTTCACAAAGCACGCTAATGGTGATCATCAGAAGATACAGAACAACTATCACTTCATGATGTTCACTTGTGTAAACAGTTGTACTGAGAAACAGTTAAGGATGTGGAGACGTAACTACACTTGTCAGTAATTTACACTTGTAATTGTTTGCATTGTTTGTATTTATAAACAGTATATTTAAGCAGATCTAGCAGGGCAGACTTAGCAGAAACAAGTAATCAAACATTATACATTAATTAATTTAACAACTTATGTAACTGGGATATGTTTTTAATTAGTATAATTTGAAAGTACCTCTCTGTGTCCCATATCCAAAGAGGAGCATATTGTTCACAGCATGCAGTTCCAATCACAAAAGTGCTGTTGACAGAGAGAAAATAAATTGTTAATAAAATAATTTGTTTGTTTAATAACACCATATTCAACCAGTCATCCAAACATGTTATATCTTGCAGAAGACAGATTATTATGTACAATACTGAACAGAGTCTTCAGCATCTCTACCTTTCTCTGTAACTACTTTACAACACAGAATTGATCATTTCAGCAGACAGAATTATAGTCTAAACATTTTAACAACGTAAAAAAAACAGCTTCCTTTTTTGCCCCCTCAATCAAAATAGGCATGGTATAGGAGGTGCAAAAGAACTAAGAGGTAAGACTGTCGGACTTTGTTCAAAGATGTGCATTCTTTCACCAAGCTGCTTGGGTGTGTGTGTGGAGGGGATCTAAGTAAAAGAAACAAAAACACTTTGGTGCCCCCTTTGATTTGGATGACAGGTTAAAATTAGTCAGAACAGGTAGGGAGGAGGGTTTGAGTGCATGTGAGTGTGTGTACGCCACGGTTTTGACCTGCCTGATAGTTAGGGATTAGGGCCCTCCTGGACAGCTGGGATTGGCAGGTGAGGCTCCAGGCCTCCACCGCTCCCTGCATTGTGTGTGGAGGTGAGGCACACAATAGGACTCCCACACTACTGAACAACTAGGAATGTGATGGCTTTAGCGCACAGGTATTTCTTCAGCTCCCTGCTGGGATTGATTCTCTCTCCCCAATTGGCTTCTTAGACTTAGTACCAGTTTAATAAAGACAAAGAATGGTGAGCATGCATTCCCAAACACGAGTCTGCACAAGGCTAAATTAAAATATACTTTGTGGCTAAAAGGTTTTTTGTTTTTTTTTAAGTGTGTCTAACTTGAGACACCATACAGATTTAAAACTCAGTGCACACAATGAATTCCAAAGCTGATTACCGAAATGCTCAGTCTTTCTTTAACATACTTTCATACTACCAGAGAACACCCGAGCAGAGGGCTTGCCCGCCCCCAACAAAAAAAAATGGGCTCCACAATGGAACACCAGTGTGGCCTCAAATTAACAGCCAGCCTGTGTGAATAAGCTTTCTAGTGCCTCAGGTCTGACTCTAAACCCAGAGCACAAACACAGAATCAGGGACATTGACTCTTCGTCACAACCATTTGAAGAGGTGATCAGAATGTAAGGTTGCCTTTTATAACACGTTACAATAAGATAAGGTTTACAGTCTAATTATTTTTTTTTTTTTTAAAAACCCAGATTTTTCTTGATTTATAAATGGGAAATTTGCAGTTAAATATAAACACCAAATAATTCACCTGTAGGCAGTAAGGTGAGCTGCATAGAAGAATAACAGACATCGCATTTACTTTTAGTGATTCACTGTGCTAATAATTTATAAACAATATGAATGCCATGGATGAAAGAAAAAAATGACAGATAAAGGACAGGCTCTCCTTTTCCTTCTCTTCAGAGTGTCTAGGGCCCAAGCCTATTGGCAGCTGTCATCCCGGTTAGCGGTGGGCCATCAACCGCATTCAGCTTGTTGGGCCAGTGCTGGCATTTTAATTACTGTTGGGTAAACTCATTTGCCCCAATGAAGGGTGTGTGTCATAATAGAATATGCAGGCTGCATGACCTCTGAACCAGTGTGACACAAGATACAATAGGGGCAACGCAAGCTCCCTTTTCCCAGCCCTTATTACTCTCTATTACTTCAATTACTCATCCCTCAATGAACCTGGTTATGGAAAAATTGATACAGAGAGAATGAGAAAAAAATCTGAACTCTTCAATTAAATGCAGTTTGCCCTCCACATAACCCTCCACACTGTCCTTAGATCCGTTCTGAATCATCTTAAAAGGTGCCCCAGTGATATTATAGCTGTAAAAGGTCAAAGCCTCTCTCTCGCCTAATATGTCTCCCTCCCATCTTGACCTTATAACTGCCCCCTCCCACATTCGAATTGAGGACTAAGCACAGCCACTGAGGCCCCTAACACCACTATGGCCCACGCTACCCCCTACAAACAGTCCACCAGTGCTCACTACTCCCCTTACCCAACAAACACAGTGCCCCTCAGGATCATTAGAACATGTCAGGGGTTCACTGCTAACAAAACCATTTTGGTAACCTAATCAGCTGACATCATTATTCAAGGTACTGTGTAGCATGAAATTAGTGCTGGGGTCACACAAACTTTAATCCAGCTCCTGCTGGGAGATGAACTCCAACAGCAACAGCAATGTTAGGAACAAAGCCACACAGTCAACCCCACATATGCAAAAGGACTGAACAGATTTAGCACACAAAAAATTAGTAATGTGTACAATAAAATATCGTCTTGTTTTAAACATATGTTCTGTGGTCATCTCATTTTGTAGTTAAGACTCTTAAGAACACCCAACAATGCAAAAAACAGATAGTTGTTGGTGCCCAAGGCTCATCGGTTAACAAGAGCAATGATCCTATCCCTTCAAGGGCATAAGAGCAATGTGGTAAAAAACTCAGTGCAGCACCCCATGCTGCATAAGGTGCCACCTAGTCACAGACTAGGCAGAATACTTACCATCCTAAACCAAAATCAAAAGTGCCTACAATTGGCCCACAAGTGTCAGAACTGGACCTTGGAACAATGGAAGAAGGTCGTATGTCCTGATGATTATCATTACTGGTTTGTTTCCCAACACGTGGATGGTGTGCACCGCTTATCTATAGGGATGCAATGATACCACAGTAGACTGCTGAAAAAAGACAAGCCAGTTGAGTGGGAGTAATGTTCAGGGTAATGTTCTACTGTGAAATCCCATAAAATAACAGAATAGTATAAACATGCTGTAAAATATGAAATAATTCAAAGACAGAAAATGTTTGCCATAATTTTTTTTTACAAAATTGCAAATCTGACAAACATCAATAATGAGAACCAATGAACAATAGTTCAGCCCCTTTGAATATCTTGTAACACTGGGGTACATATGTGAGTGTAAGCCCCACACATCAGTGTGTCTTTTAAGTGTGATAGCTTTGGGTCAGTAAGAGGCTGTTCATTTGTTATGGTTGACCCCTGGCATTGTAAGAGGGGATGTATCTAGTTTGTAAAAGCGCTTTCATCTCAGCCTCTAAATATGTCTGAATTGAAAAGGTTTATGATGTATTTATATCGCTCTGAAAAGGACAATAGGCAAGGTCTCCCTCACTCCTTCTTCTCTCTCGCCCCTTCTGTGCCTGCGCTCCCGCCCTTTCCCCTCCACTTCAACTCACACCCGAGTTCACAGACCTTTTGGCTTTCTGTTCATGTCCCCTGTGTCTGAGGTCAGAGGAACATTCCACACACCGCCTTTTGCTTAGCTGGGTGGAACATCCCCAGATCAGTTTGGACATAAATATAACTGAAGATTCATGAGAATCTCACCAGGGCTTATACATTCACTAATACTTCAGTCACCTGTCTCATTATGTCATATTATGACACATTCAAGGTGCAATTGGAGCTCACATTGCCCAGATAATCACTAAGCCATTCTGCTCATATTGTTATTTTACCAGGATTTTACAATGACATTTTTTGATTGTTTCGGTTTAGATGTTCAGATTGTACAACTGTCTGACACGCTAGCCCACTACCTCAAAAACCATGGTTTGAGTCTCGCAGTCAGGAGATCTTTCCCCATCGTTGCAACAGCAACCCCTACCCAGCCCTGGTGTCCCACTCTGCTGAAGCTCCACGACCCGGACGGAGATAAAACATGAAAAAAAAAAGTTATTGCAATTATCTAAACCTGAAAGTAACATATAAGAATAGATGGTTGAGCATCAATGATCTGTAACACTGCAGGAGTATAAATTCTCACCGACTAACTGAAAATGCTTTAAAGCAAGTACCAGAAGTTTCCATCTCAAATGCACCCAGGGAACACCTGTATGTGGCATGTGCCTAATGATCTGCTTCTGCAAAGCCTGCATAGAAGGGGCATATTGACTGCAATTATTCAGGACACCACCTGCAGTCAGAAGCTATAGCTCCCATGCAGTGCTTTCAGTAGTAAGCGCCCTGTATTTAACATGTGGGAACGCACATTCTGTCCATTATCGCTTTATTGTTGCAGACTTTTTTTTTTCTTTCTTTCACTCTTTTTTCTTAAACTAATTGAATTCTTGACTCCTAAGACACAGTTCGCTCTACTAGACTTGAGAAAGAGAGAGAGAAAGGGAGCGCAAGAGGGACGAAAGGCAGAATGAAAGATGTGAATTTCAGAGTTTTTTTTTTCTAATACTCTTTTTTTGTTTGAGTGGGGTGGAGCAAAGGGGGTGAAATTGGGGCGGGTGGGGTTGAAGCAGCATAGAGGGGAGAGTCTCCATGTACTTTGATACTGAGGGTCAGAGGTCATGCTCCCTTCGTTTGCCAGAGAGAGGCGATTTGGGGGCGGTTTATCCAACAATCATTTTCTTTGGAAAGTTTCAAAGGCAGTACCCATGCAACATCTTTGTAGTTGTGCTTGGCCAACTCTACACAAAACGGATTCCCCCAAAAAGAAGCCTTTCTCACCTCTCCTTGGGGTTGCTTCTCTCTTCGATGGCTTGCACCCCCCAACCCCATCCCATTGCCCATGTCCTGATCAACGTAAATTCACTAAAACTCCTAATTCTTTGTCTACTCTGGTCTTTGACACAAAACAACTGTCACAAAGCGCTCCCAGTCGGGCCAACGCATCAGCTGGTAATGATACAAGACTTGCACTACTAGTCCATGTTAAAATAATTAACATGTGTACTTAGTAAATGAAAGTTGTAACAAGCACGATCCATATACTTATAGTCAGCAACAAAAATGCAATTAGACGAAGATGACTTTATTACACTATTTATATTTACTGTTATTTTTTCCAGCACAAACTGTTGGCAATAAAACTTATGAACATGCTCCAGAAATTAATAGATCATAGATAATAACCTGCATCATCTACAGTGGCTGTGCTGAGTATGTAACGTAATTTATGGAGGAATTTCCCATAACTACCACACCTTTAATGTCATCACATCCTGATTTCAGAACTATAATTTTAATGGGAAATTTCCCTAGAAGATTTCTATGCCACAACAAAAGTGACTTCAGGTCAATTTAGAGCTATTTAGAGCTAGAGTAATTTAAAGTTTTTACTATATGACAACAAATACCACCTTTAGTTTTGTCACCGTTAGGTAACTTCAAATGTAATTGTAGCTCCTCAGAGTTCCTCACACCAAAGGGAACAAATGATTTGTTGTGATGAGTGCACACACACTGGATAGAGTTACCTTCTCTTAGATATAGTCTTCCAGACTCAACAAGTCCTATCTTGTCAGCAAGAGTCTCACATGTTTGACATTACAGGAAACAATTTAAACAACTATTAGTCAGACGCTCACAAGTTCCTTACAATTTTACAACCACCAGTAACACAGAACAATAATAAGTCAGAACAATTTGTTAGGAAAGAGAAAGTTCTGCAAGATCATTACTTTTTACCTAACTTTTCAAGATATACACAATAACATTGGAGTTAATATTTGAGTGTGATTAACATTTTAAAATTGGCTACATATAAAAACCTCAAAAAACAACACAACCCCAAATCAGAAAAAGTAGGCACAGTATGGAAAATGCATATAAAACAGTGTTTCTAACATTTACTTTGATTTATACTTAATTTCAGAAAGCATAAACGATCAGACAATTTAATTTGTTAATAAACAACCATTTCAGGCCTGCATCACATTCCAAAAAAGTTGAGTAGGGGGCAATTTAGATCTAGTAAGGAATTTAAACAATAATAATAATAATAATAATAATAATTTGTGATAACAAACAGGTGATTTAATCATAATTTTGGTTGCAAAAGCAGCATCCAGCATCTCCAGTTTGTCAACAAATGCGTGAACAAATTACTGAACTGTTTAAAAAAAAGGTTCCTCAAGGAAAGATTGGAAGGGATTTGTATAGTTCTCCCTCTACATTGCATAATATCATTAAATGTTTCAAGGAATCAGGAGGAATTTCAGTGTGTAAAGGCCAATGGAGAAAGATTAAGCTTAACAAGCGTGATCTTCAATCCCTCAGAAGACACTGCATCAGAACCATCACACAACAATAGCTGATATAACCATATGGGTAAGGGATTACTTTGATACACTTTGTCAAGCACTAAAATATGGAGATGCATTCACAAATGGCACTTAAACCTCATGTTACCCATGTCCATGTTACCCATGTCCATGTTACCCATGTCTCAGAGGCTCAGATGGACCATCACACAGTGGAAATGTGTAGGTCTGATGAATCAGTATTCTAGGTTCTTCTGGAAAGTGCCCTTGACAAAGATTATTTACACTTCCATGATGGCAGCATTAATGCTAAAAAGTACATTGCAATCTTATATGCT
>JAUZSU010188032.1:0-12220 GCA_034780255.1 Parotocinclus maculicauda
TTGTTTGTACGTTCGCTATACGTGTAAATCACACAATAAAGGTTTAATAAACATTTAATATGTTATATAGCACGTCCTGTCTTGTAACATGTTAGCATGTTCGTTTAATCCGACCAGCCGGTTATTAAAACCAAAACAATCGTGTCCCGATGTGGTCCCATTAACCAGAATCGACTGTATATCATATCTGCCGTCATACAGGGTGAGTCTATTGGGAAATTGGTGATCTTTTGGGTGTCGGTTGTTGAAGTCTGTGGCTATGATACGGCAGCTGCGTTTCCCCGGACAGCAGAATCATCAGTTCCTTCTTCAGTTAACTGTGTCGAACAACAAAAGTGTTGAACATTCTGTATTTTTTAACCACAAGAGATTGCAAATCTGATTGCGGAAATTGATTTCTGAGACTATTCTTGATGGCGGCCACATTCCAAACGGAGCTTAAAAAGATCAGTCCCCTCACCCATTACTGCTGGGAAATTCAGACATATAATTTTCTCTTTTGTTTCTGAAATAGCGTCCTGTGACTTTTGTCTCACCCTGTACAATGGGAACGAAAGATATTTGGGATTAAATAAGTTTAAATGCTGGACTTGGGACAGGGAGCTTTTTTGGGCTACTGTGATTATCAGTTTAATTACTTTACTAAATTACTAAACGTCTTATTTGCATTGGATTAACGTTTTTAGTTTGGATCATGAACCAGGAAGATGTGTATTTTTTTGCATTGTTTACACTTTGCATTGTGAATCGAATCTTACAATGAGTTGCACCCCTAATAATTACACATTTAGCAGAAACCATATTTGATTGATTCCTGTAGCCATTTTCTTGCTTATCCCTTGACCTTTCTCAACAAATCTTTAGGTTCTGTGAATCCCCTACAAGCGACATGGAGATGAAGCCTGGGCGTGGCAGAGGTAAGAGAATGCGCCCGAACAGCAACACGCCCGTCAATGAGAACAGCAACTCCTCCGACAACAAGGGCAGCAACAGTAGCAAGACAAGAGCAAGCTCGAACAGCAAGGGTCGACGTGGGAGTCAGAACTCATCTGAGCGCAGGACTCCACCAAACAGCAACACGGAGGACATCAAAGCCAGCCCATCCTCGGCCAGCAAGCGAAAGAACAAACCGACTTCCGACATGGAGCCCAACTCCAGCTCTGAGGACACTAAAGGCAATAAGCGTATGCGAACTAACTCGAACAGTGTCGTAAACCCTTCCGGACTTTCTCTTCCCACCATTAAGACGGAATGTCTTCCTCCTCCCCTAGACCGCAGCTGCCCCTCACCAGTACTTATTGACTGCCCTTATCCCAACTGCAACAAGAAATACAAGCACATCAACGGCCTCAAGTACCACCAGGCTCGTGCCCACAATGACGACGATATCAAACTGGACATCGATGGGGACAGCGAGTACGGGGAAGAGTCTTCTCTCCACCCTGAACCTGGAAGCTGTAATGGAGCCGCAGTCTCTCAGAAAGGGTCGCTGTCCCCTGCACGGTCAGTAACTCCCAAAGGAAGAGGGTTTGATGTGCAAAGCTCGTCTCCATCCCCTGGAAAGTTTGTCTCCAAGTCTAAAAAGAAGAATGGGGAAGCAGACACAGAGGCTTGCAGCATTCCCATGGATGGCTGTGAGGACGGACCTTCCCTAACGGATGATGCCAGTAATGATGGCATGGAGGACAAGAAGTCTAAAAAGTCCAGTAGCAGCACCAAGTCTGAGAAGTTGGCCCAGAAGAACATGAAGTCCTCCAGGGCGATGGCTCCAGCAATGCCGTCACAGCAGATGTACTCTCTGCAGCCAACACCGTTCAGTGTTGGGAGTCCTAACCATCCTCCTGGAATGAGCCCGATGATGCAAGGCATTCCCAAGAGCCCCCAAATAAAAGGTATTCAGCCCAAGCCAGGCGTGCCTGGAGACTCGTCTCCAATGAACCAAGTTCTGGGGAGCTCTAAGGACAAAAAGAAAAAGGACAAGAAAAAGAAGGACCCTGGTAAGGACGGAGATAGTCCCAAGCCTCCAGGTAAGGGAGGGAAATCCGAAGATGGCAAAAGTCCTTACTCCGAGTCTTCTGATCCCGGAAGCAGAAGCGAAGGGCATCTGAATGGCTCTTCAGACCTTCACCAGAGTCGTCTAGCCAG
The DNA here is from genome assembly GCA_034780255.1 of Parotocinclus maculicauda. NCBI lineage: Eukaryota > Metazoa > Chordata > Actinopteri > Siluriformes > Loricariidae > Parotocinclus > Parotocinclus maculicauda. Next base: position 2,146 of record JAUZSU010188032.1, read on the forward strand.
CATTAAAGCTGAGGCGGACAAGATCTACAGCTTTACTGACAACGCTCCCAGCCCATCCATTGGGGTCGCAAGCCGTATAGACAGCAGCGGGCAGCCTCTCACACCCATGCACGCTGTCAATCAGAACGGGGCTGATAACTCTTCGGTGAAGACAAACAGTCCGGCCTACTCCGATATCTCTGATGCTGGGGAGGATGGAGAGGGAAAGGTTGAAGGGGTCAAGACTAAGGTCGAAGACCAGTCTGTGAGGGAAGGAGCCAAAAAGGCCCTTTTTCCTTCGCAGACATCCAATAAGGAGTCACCTTATTATGCTAGCTATGACAACTATTACTCTCCAAACTACACTCACCCTAGCCCAGGTGGCGCTAGCGGCGGAGGACCTCTGCCGGATGGTCAGGCCGTAAAGGTGAAGAAGGAGGAAGAACACGAGCCTGTAGAGGAGAAATTAAAACCTGAGGTTCAAGAGGACCGTCGAGCGGATTCCGTGTCTAGCCAGCCGCACCAACAGCAGCAACAGCAAGCCTCGGTCATCCAGCAACGCTCCAACATGTACATGCAACCTCTCTACTACAGCCAGTACTACGTTCCCTAGTACGGTTACCATGACCAGGTCTACCACAATCACCTCATGAACACTAATCCAGCCTACAGGCAGCAGTATGAGGAGAGACAAAGACTGATGGCAGAACAACATCGATCAAGCAAAAACGAAGCTGCTATGAAGGAGCGAGAAGCCTCTGTAAAAGAGGAATGGAAACAAAAGAGTTCTGTTCCCCCCGGACTCACAAAAACCCCCAGTCTGTCAGATCTGGGAAAGTCACAAGCACCCAGCAAGCAAAGAGACCCCTCTTCTGAGCCATCCAAGTCAGTCATTATACCCAAAGGAGAGGAGGCTAAGCTTCAGTCTCAACAGGCTGAGGGACTAAAGGTAAAGCTCAGCGAAGGACATCATGGCAAAGACGACACCAAAACAGTGGTGGAGTCGACCAGGCCAGGCATGGACCAATCTGTGTGGTACAGACAGGTAAACAGGATCTCTTATTTTGCAGTAATTAGGTCAGTTAGAAAGATAAAGGAGTAGTTTTGAACGAGGGAGCAGCCTTAAAAATAAGTTTACGTTGTAGCAGTGTTATGCTACACTTTCAATTAAATTCTTAATGATCAGCAAGCCAATGACTATACATGCATTGTATGGGTAATCAGAAATGGGAAACCTCCGGGTTTACACGACTCCGACAATAATCTGAGTTGTATTTTGCCGCCAGCCAATAATGTCACAGAAGGATGGATGTGAAGTAAACTTCATTTTTTATTAATTCAATAATTAAGGTCTTAATGGCCTCAAGCATATACTGGTTTAGTCTCTCCACAAAAGTGCTTGGCTGCATTTAATTCCATGCTGCGCTCGTTTCCAGGGTTGCCAGATCCTGCAAGGGAAAATAGGTCTATGGGGAAAGAATCCCCCAAAAATCAAGACACCTTGCAACCATTTCTGCTGAATCTGCTATTGCGTCCTACAGCTCAGCGTAGAAACCAAACAATTGAAATCGGAGCAAGCAATACCTGCTCCGAGAAATCCAATCACTGAGATAATCTAGCTCTACCTACTGGATTTCTCTGATCTGATCTGAGAAATCGAAGTATGCCATTTACATGACTGCTTAAATTATCAGATTATTAAGTACATGAACATGCTTTTAAGTTTTAGTTAATAAATCCCGTTAGATTAACCTAAATAATCCATATAAGCACCAATCATTTATTGGTCAACCTGTCGACCGGTTCTGAGTCGTTTAATATTAAGCAGGTTTATAATCCCAAATCTCACAACTTTATTTCCCAGTATCCTGAGAGCCAGAGGCAGGCCGACGAAGAACGGGAGCGCGACAGGGAGAGGAAGAGTAAAGACGAGAGGTCACGGCCTAAGGAGTCTGGCTCCAAAGAACAGAACAAGGAAGCTGCCGATCGCCAGTCCGACTCTGTTCCCGAGGAATACCGAAGTTCAGGGAAAGATCCTCGGGGGAACGCTCACATACCCTTTTCCTCCCCTCTGGCCCAGCAGCAGCCCTACATGCACTATATGCATGGCTATCCCTACGGACAAGGTTACGACCCCAACCATCCTGGATATAGAGGAATGCCCTCGGTCATGATGCAGAACTACCCAGGTATTAATCGTTCTTGAACTTTCTCTTTTGATAGCCTTGGCTTGCTTACTCGCTGTAACACGCTCTGCAGTGCACAGATTTGTTCAAAGGCAAGCGCTGCCCAACAGCGGTGTGTAAAAGGGCAGCCCCTAATCACCATCTTACAGCTATTTCTCATGCTGTTACAACCCTGACTTGTTTATTCAGTATTACTGCGCTTCAAAACCTTGGCAACCAAAGCAGGCTGTGAATGCTAGCCAGGCAAAATAGCTCTATAGCAATGCATTTATCAGCTGTTGGAGCAAAGCCATGCACTGTGCAGTTCTGTTTCTCTTGGCTTTGAGTAGTGACGTTTACTCACCGTCTCTCCATAACGCCATCCTGGATTTTGGGTTTTGCATTTGATTTATTACATGACCCATTCATCTTTCATTTTTAAATTCACAAGTTTGGGAAAGGGATCTATTAGTCTTAAATCATCTATTTGGTGAAGCTTGTAAACACAAACTTGTTTTTCTACCTTTTGGTTTAACCCCTCCTTTCCTAGTAAGGGTCGTAGGGTTGTGGGAGGGAGTGTGTGGCTCCAGGGCTGGATTTTTTTGAATGCAGGTACAAATGCACCCTGGACTGGTAGCTACTGGGTTCAGTCTTTTCTTATGGAGGTTGCCAGTCGTGCCTTTGTGGTGCCTGATTGGGCTGGAAGGCACCACTGGGACAGGAACCCAGGTCGTGGTGGTGGTGGTGGTGGTGTAGCTTTTTGCTGTTGAGAACCCCACCCGAGGGTGAATTTGTAATTTGTTTCTTCAAGTTAAGCTTTGTGAAGTTGGAGATTTTTTCAAATGAATGTCATTAATTTAACAATTAGAGTTGCTTATGAGTTCAAACCTTTTCTTAGGTTCCCTTTTTTGATTATATACTGTTCTACTATCTGTTACATCTCTAATGCACATGATGAGGCGTTGGGCGTTTGCGTCCGTAACTGTTCCCAGACCATTTGTAATTTGTTATATTAAAACTACAATGATTCCAAATCCATCAACCCTATGCCTCTCTCGTTCAGGTTCCTACCTGCCCGCCGGTTACCCTTTCTCCCCCTATGGTAACAAGATGGGCGGAAGCGAAGAGGGTGAGAAATCTCGCTCCAGCCCCACTGTCGGTAGCAAGTCCTCCGAGGCCAAAGCTCTGGAAATCCTGCACCAACATGGCAACCAGTACAAGAGCAAATCTCCTACGGTCAGCGAGAAACCGCCGCATGACAGAGAGCGAGGAGGAGGGGAACGAGAACGAGAACGGGAAAGAGAACGTGAAATGGATCGACCCCGTTCGTCTCCCTCGCAGCGAATCATACCGTCCCACCACCACTTACCCTACCCACTGGTATCGACCCAGTATGACCTGTCTTATGCCACAGGTTAGAGCTTAGAATATTCTCTCTGAACAGTCTTGCACAAAGGTTAGGGAACCCCGGGTCTAATTACATGTTGTTGTTTTTTCTAAATGGAAAGCACTTTTAATTCCTCTTATCTGACCAAAAGTTAAACAGTATTTCTACATGTTTTATAGTTTCTACACAGTTTAATTACGCTCTGAAATCTTAAGACCTTTGCTATGGTGGCCGAACCTTGTTCTATATTTACGTGTTAAAATTTGAACGCTTGGTGGAAGCCTGTAAATTGATCTTACAGCAGTGATAGTCAAGTTTTAATGGATGTTTTTTGGAGATTTATTGAAACGTTTTATTGGTTTCCAGTATATCTAAATGGTTTATACACATTAGTTTAGAAGTTTTATTTTTGTTACACATTTGGACATTTACTGTTTGACTGCAGTCTGAAAACAAGTAATATTTACCACGCATTTGGTTTTGGTTTGGTTCTAGCATTGTTAAGTTGGTTAAATTTCCATGTATTTGGAGGCCAGTTCAATCTGAAGTAGCATGGGTTTTAGTTTAACACAATCCACGATGCACCATGTAGACAAAAGTTTGTCCAGCCAAAAATCCAAAACATGGACATTAGAATGGTTTTCTGCTACAACAGGGCTTTGTTCTTCTAAAAGGACTTTCCAATGGAACAGGACTATGAGCTTGGCTTCTGATGTCAGACATCTTTTTTCATTCCTGTGCATTTTCAAGGTCTCTAGTGGAGTTGAGGTCAAAGCTCAATCTAATTTGGCAAAACAATTCTCTATGGTCTAAAAACAGCTGTGTAGAAAGTTGAACTGTTTGGGTTAGCAGTGAAAGGCTGTAACGGTGTCATATTAAGAGTCACTGGTGTATCGGTGAATTGGATGTGAATCCAAAGATGTTTTCCATAAAGTTATATAACCATCAAAGTATACTGCTTACAAAATGTAAGAGATTTTTCAAAAAACCAGAAATGGATCGACCCTGTTTATCTGTACCAGCCCAGAATTGCAGCACTAATATTTTTGGTCTTCATTCCTACAGGCCTGTCATCATCAGCTATTGTTGCCAGTCAGCAAGCTGCAGCCCCCTCCCTATACCCACCAGCACGGAGGTGAGAACGGTAAGACAAACAGCTAAATAACACACCGCTCCAAAAGCAGGAAAGGGTCGATTTAGTGAAATGGGAGACCTGGGAATTTCCTTTCGAGTTCAGCTTTCTTAGCTGGGGTGTCTCTTTGGTGAGAGATCTGCTTTGCACAACAATAGGTTGTGGTAGAAAGCGTTGTTTATTTTCGAACCACAAAACAGCCTAATAGCAGTGTCGAGCCCTTTTCTTTATACGAGCTGTACAAGCTCAAAAACCGCTTTGTGACACAGTAAGCGCCTCACAAGCCCTGAAGCGGTATGATTATTGGAACGTGACCAGACTGAGGCCAGGCTTTCAGGCTACATGGCTAGACTCGAAATGGCCTTATCCTGCCCCCTGGTGGTTGATCAACGCAGTGTCTGTGAAATCAGGTTTGTACTTAATCAGAATGCATCGAGCTGACTGAAATGCTGCTGCTTCAGACCATTCTTGGTTTATCCGAAGCTCATTAGATGTCCAGCAAACAGGACTGCCCTGCTGGTAGCAGATATTTGGGTCTTGTAGACCTACCGAAACTCTTACCAATCAGAGGTGGTGTTCTACTCTTCATAATATTGTATTCTGCTTATCATAGGGTATATTATATTTTAATTATTATGTTCTTAAATATGGTCTCTTAATTATTGTTGAGCTTCTGTTTATTTTGACAATTACTACATATTATATTGATTATTATAGTCTGTATGTTAGTACAATATATGGATTGTATTTTCTTTAAATGTGTTCTCTTGTTGTTTTTTTTAGCTGTTGTTTAATTTTATATGTAACACCTGGGAGGATTCTAGGTCCTCCCAAGGTTACTATTACCAGTACGGGGAGTTACAAGGATGTTTCCTTGCCGCTGTTGCCCTAGGCTTGCTTAGTTAGGAGACTTTGGGCCAAAATAATAAATGTGCTATAGAAATAATCTGACTTTGACTCTAAGGTTAAGTGGAGCTGCCACTGAGCAAAAGCCCTGATCAGTTCATTTTAGGTCACTCCAAGTTAGTGGATCCCAAAGGGGGTGTGGGTGTGGGTGTGGGTGTGTGGGTGTGGGTGTGGGTGTGTGGGTGTGTGGGTGTGTGGGTGTGGGTGTGTTTAAGATACATAATGTAGGTCACTTGTAGTAATTTTGCTGTGAAAGTGATTGGTCACTTTGTTTTGTTAAATAAACAGTTGCCGTTTTATTCAGTCAGTTATTGTTTAAAGTCCACAAACGCCGTGTGGTTGATTTGTTTATCTATAAAAGGGTCACCGCTGACAAGTCAGGGACCCACTGCTCCGAATAAAGTCTGCTAAAATAAGAAGTGTAAAAACAAAATAATAAGCCTGAATAAGTCCTTTTTAAAAAAATGCTTACGTTTCCTCTTCTCCGTCTGTTTTGCAGGGAACCCTGACTGACTGCACCTCGTCTTTACAATTGCACATGTGACTGGATCACATGGGGAAGTATATGGAGTTCATTTAGACATCAGTTGAATGGTGTTTCTATATTTTTAAGTTGTTTGTCTGCCGTAATGCGTGGCAGACCGATGTTTTCTTAGCATCCGTACCTCGTAGCCCACTGAGGACTGTGAGACCAGGTTCAAAGCCATCTCGGCCGGGCCGGCCACTGAACTCTGAACGAGCAAGGAGTGCGAAAGAGAAATCTCAGAGCAGAGAACACTCCTGCACGCGGAGCGGGGTCGCAACCAGAAGCACGGACCGGTGGGTGACATGAGAGAGACTGAACGTAGTTTATTTGGTTGACGTTGTTTTTTTGTTTGTTTGGGTTTTTTTCGCGTGCACATCAGCGCTGAACCATCATGGACTCAGAACTCTAACCGTTCAGGATCCCAACGTAGTTTCCTTTTTGGTGGCGGTTCCTCAAATAGTCCTTACCACCCGAATCAAGACTGCTTTTTTTTTCAGGAGGGTCCCTTCCCCAAGCGCCCCACCCCCCAAACACACACACACACAACCGGCCACTGTCAGTGCAAAGGCGATGCGAATCTTGTTGATATTGTTTCGGTTTTAGCTCATGAATGGGGGTGACGTTTTTTGTTTGAGTATTTATTGAAGTATCTGCCGGGCTCTTATGGTTTGTAGAGTACAGCCCATGCTCTTTGGTGCATGCCCAGTGTAGACTGATATGGATGTAGTGCAGAACTGGACCTAACGAAACCTCTCTCCGCTCAGCTAAAAACCAGACCAAACGTTGTCCCCGGTCAGGAGCCCAGTCCCGCGTGTCTAGTCGTTGAGGTGACGAGGCAGCGAGTGCTGGCTCTGTATTTACACTGAGCGGTGTGTGATCCGTGTCGTCGTGTCCCTGGTAGCTGGGTGACGCCAGAAGAATTTAGTTTTGCTAAGCTGCATGGGTTCCTGGATCCATATCGCCAACGCGTTCGAAAGCTCAATTTAAAAAAAAATTATTCCTAGCCACCCATCATGGTTTTTTTTAACAGCAGGTGTGTGTCATGTCGGTCAGCATGGTGTACTATAGCACTAGAAATGTGACGGTGTCTTCTCAGGCAAAGCGAGCTTTGTTCCTCCACCTTTTTGCGCTATTGTATTGCTGTCTTGCTCTGCACACGCAGTATGGTGTCTGTATATGATGTACAGAGGAATTATTTTAAAAATGCGACTGGGGAACCATCCGCTTTTATGGTGTTCAGTGCTTTGTAAGATGTTATGAAACTGATTAGATTTTCTTTTTGTTTGTTTTTGGGTTTTTTTGCCCCCCGTCTTGCATCCCCTCTTAACTCTTCTGTACTGTACACGATTCAACAACGTCCAACTTCATCGCATCGAAATCTCAAACCTTCTCGTGCACAAGGTGGAGAGTTTATTATGGGTTATCTGCAGGAGTAGCGATCCTACCACTTTAGCTCCACTATTAAAAGAAATGTCCTTAGCGGTATTCTCATGGCCCGTGTCCTCGATCTCATATGCTAATCCATTTAGCCGTGCTTTCATCTCCTGCAATGAAAAGCCCTCAGCAGCGAAGACACCAAGGTACATGGATTGCATTAGGAAATGGGTTTCAGATTGCTCCCGTAAAGCTGTTACAATAGATTTTCGGGCTCTTTTGCTCCACGGTTCTCGTGCTCTCAGTTCATTTCATTCATTCCCTGTTCCTGGAAGGGGCTTCAGACCTGACATCGGCGTGGCCCGTGTCTCCACTGTACTCTGTAAAACCTCTTTAAATGGTGCTCAATCAACATCATTGGATTAAATGAAAGCTGTGCACTTCATTATTCATCACACTGGACCCCCCCAACCATGGCTCCATCCCCATCTCTGTCCGAGCGAGATCATTTTTAAAAAGTAGTATCAGTCACTGGTACTCAAAGGATGTTTACATTTTTGTTCTTTATGGTTGCGTTTGAAATAATTCCTCAGCTGTATCACTCAGATCCTGCAGCTCCCTCCTGGACTGCCCTCCCCCCTTCTATGTAAAGTGTACATTACCATGTTTCTTTTTTATACAATACTGCAGCTTGCCTTTGTACATTTAGGCAAAAAATAAATCTTTTTATGAGACAATCACATCTGTCCTTGTGTGACTCTCTTCCTTCCGCCGGAATTTAAACATTTCGATGTCGGCCTGTGACGATGTACAATGTTCGGAGAGCTGCCAGTTCAAATCCAGGGTCTGCTGAGCTGCCATGGTTGGACCCTCCATTGTATGTTTCTCAGGATAATATGAACGCTAAGAAAGAACAACAAAAAGTGGCTTGGCCTCTCAGTAAAGCCCTGTTTCGGTAAAACGGCTTTTATCATTCACATTTGACTGCATTCACATTCATGTCATTTAGCACACACACTTCTCCAGACTGGCTTACTGATACAATCTTACAGTCCAAGCAATTGTGGGTTAAGGATCTTGCTCAAGGCAGATTGTCAGAAGTGAGATTTGAACCCTGAACCTTCAGGTTTCTAGTCTTGTTCCATCTCCTCTCGGTGGCTGCACAACATCCTTCCAGCTGGTTCTGGTTACGTAATGCTTTCCTTTGTCCACGTGAATAGGAGATTATGTGAAGAGGATTGGTTTTGAGTAAATATGAAATCTGATTACGGTCCTGCCGGGGGGCGGCAGGGAGAGGTGCGGCCCTAACGCTAAATCCTCGCGATCCAAACGGAAAACCTCACGAGCGCGAAAGGACCGTCTCCATATCGTTCAAACTACAGATTCAGGGTTTGATGGGATGCACACTATACGCTGCCCGCCCTGAGGGGCCCGGTCTGCAGAGATCAGCCTCACAAACACACACAAGGTAAGACCTGTTATAGGCTACTGTAACAATGTACAGTATGTTCTCATCTCATCAGATCTGACTTGTAGAAGCTTTATAGATGAATGCAACACATCTATAGGAACCCATTGAAACCGTGCTTGGTACTGGGATTGTAGATCCAGTATCACTCGTCGTTCCAGAGGGAACCTCGAGTGCCAAAAATGAGAAGTACTGAGAGAATTTTTCCTTAAGGAATAATGTAGATTGAATGAATCTGTTCCAAACCCCCAGAACTTCCACACTGTCATTAACAGTGTATTAATTAACGGGCATTCATTTTATTGCATGAATGGAGTCGTTTTGCTTACTTAAACACTATATGTACACAGACAACTAAAACCAATAATTAAATTAAAGTGCTATAGTAATGTTTTACTATTATTGTAATTACATTAAGCTCTCTATCATTTCTCTCACTGGTTTCCTTTATGGTTGGATTTGATCCTTAACCTTCTTAGGATCCATACTGAATTATTTGTACGTATGTGAAACATGTAAATAAAGACACTTGAAGAATTACGGTGGAAAGGGCATACGAGTCGTGGGTCTTTGACTCAAGTTCTAGCAAGTTCTGAAGAGTCAATATGATAACGTGAGTGAGTGAATTGAGTATTTCAAGTTTGTTCATTAGGTTTAAGGTTTACTTAACGTCTTTATTGGTGTTAGTGGCCATTTCAGCGACACACAAGTTTATATCAGGACTAGTTATATGTGCACAATCAAGTCAACACTCATTTAGAGTAATTACTTAACATAACATAATGTCTTTGGATTGTTGGGGAAAACCAGAGTACCCAGAGTAAACCCAATCAGACACAGGAAGCACCCAGGCCGCTCCATCCTGGGATTGAACCCTGGACCTTCTTGCTGTGAGACGGCAGTGCGACCCACCGAGTCACTGTGTCGCCCATCCATGTTTCGAGTACGAGAAACGGATGGGATTAACTGTACAGTCGCAGCCGACTCTCGGTCACTTGATGGATCATCGATCATCTCCACACATTTCTGTCCTTCATCGATGTGATCCATGAAGTATTTCAGCAGGATAGTGGAGTAGTTTGCTATTGCTTTCTCCACCCCTCCCCATTTATCCGGGCTTGGGACCGGCGTGCAGCTG
>JAUZSU010188043.1:0-12219 GCA_034780255.1 Parotocinclus maculicauda
ACCTGACCATGATAGACTGACTCTGTGTGTGTGTGTGTGTATGTGTGTGAGAGAGAGAAAGTGTGTGTGAGATAACTCTCATTCCAGCTGTTTGTGCTGTAATTAGGGTATGAAGCGGCCTGTGTGATGGAACAGGTGGAACACACACACACACACACACACACATTGCTAAAGCCTGACTCACGGTGTGTAAAATTTTGAGAAACACACAAAAGAGACATTCACATGTGTTTTATTGTGTTTTTTTCCACACACACACACACACACACACACACACACACACACACACACACACACACACAAGGTCTCATTTCCAGCACCATGTCAGCACAGTGTCCAAATTTTCGATTTAATTCTTATTAAATTCTTGTTTAATTCTTATTAAATTCTTGTTTAATTCTTATTTAATTCTTATTTGATTCGGCATGTAAACTGAATCATTTCCACTCCATGGTTAATTTTATCATTCTTTTTTTATATAAGTCTGATACGAAGCTGAATCAAATCCGATCATGACTAATTTGATTTACTTATCAGTCTAAATCAAATGTCTCAGATGAATCAAATCTGTTTAAATGACTCATTAGATTCACTGTTCAACTGTACTTATCCATACAGAGTCAACAAAGGAATCAAACCTGTCTAATGACTCGCTTTTGATTTGATTCTGTGTCAGATCTGCTAAATGACTCCTTAGCCTTATGGTTTAATATAACGGCCCAAACAGAGTCATTTCCACATGATTCCTTTGAATCACAGTTCAGTAATGTGACTCTAAACTGATTTTAGCCTGAATGATTGGACCCTAGTTGGAACTTTCCTCTCTTTCCTCGTCTTTTCTCCCGTATTTTTGTCCTGTGACACTTTTTTTCCGTCTCACATCCCAGTCTGTATTTTATATTTGTATATTTTGATATTTTATCAGTGATCATTTCTGAATACATGTTGGAAATAAATCTTGTGCTGTTCATTTTAAGGTGATGTTCATCATTTACAGCAGGATAGATCTACACTGTACTTATTAAAGCTTATTAATGGTTGCTCCTGTTCCAGGTTTTTAGCAGGACAGAGGTGAAGCCGATAAAAAAAGAAAAAAGAAAAAAAAGGATTCGTTTCTTCCCCACACAGAAGGAAAAAGCATCTATCAAAGCGTCTGTGGGAAACCCAGCCTGTCCGCCCTGAAAATGATCGATTTGATTGATATGGAGACTCTCCAGGAGCTTATAAACACTACAGTATCACAGGTTTCCCAGCTCCAGCTCTGCTGAGACCAACGAGAGCCATGAGGAACATCAAAGAGGAACATCACAACATCCAGTTATTAAACCCCCAGCCAACTCCAATGTGTTTAAAAATGCTGTCTGTTTTTAAGTGGTGTGTGTGTGTGTGTGTGTGTGTGTGTGTGTGTGTGTTGGATTTTAGCCCGTTGTTCAGTGTGTGTATCTACACAAACATCAGCTACTGGATGGTTTCCTATTCACAGCTGGATCCAAACATGCAAGGACAAAGTTTCTCCCTGTAAATGTGAAACCTGTACGAGGAGAAGAATCACCCACACACACACACACACACACACAGACACACACACACACACACACACACAGACACACACACACACACACACACAGAGTAGACATTACTGGTAGAGAAAACAGCAGATCTCCAGTTAGGTTTCTCTCTCTGTTCGATATTTGGCCGAATCTATAAATGTTTTCCTTTTCCATTTGAAAGTTGGTTCTGATCAAACAGAGTGTGTTTTATTACTCTTCTATTACTCTTCTATTACTGCTCTTTTACTGTTCTATTACTGTTCTAATACTCTATTACTGTTCTATTACTGTTTTATTACTCTATTACTGTTCTATTACTGTTCTAATACTCTATTACTGTTCTATTACTGTATTACTGTTCTATTACTGTTCTAATACTCTATTACTGTTCTATTACTGTTCTTTTACTGTATTACTGTTATAATACTGTTCTATTACTGTATTACTGTTATAATACTGTTCTATTACTCTATTACTGTTCTATTACTGTTCTATTACTGTTTTATTATTGTTCTAATACTCTATTACTGTTCTAATACTCTATTACTGTTCTATTACTGTTCTAATACTGTTCTAATACTCTATTACTGTTCTATTACTGTTCTATTACTGTATTACTGTTCTAATACTGTTCTAATACTCTATTACTGTTCTAATACTCTATTACTGTTCTATTACTGTTCTAATACTGTTTTATTACTGTTCTAATACTCTATTACTGTTCTATTACTGTATTACTGTTCTATTACTGTTCTAATACTGTTTTATTACTGTTCTAATACTCTATTACTGTTCTAATACTCTATTACTGTTCTATTACTGTATTAGTTTTGACTCAGTGACAGTGACATGTGGCAGATTTGGGTGGAACAGTGTGAGTGATTATTCCCAATTACTGGGTGGTTCTTCCTCTGAGTTCCTCTCTGTGAGATAATCCTCCGTCCCTACCTCACTACACCCCCCCTACCATGTCGTCCCAGAGTGGGGAGGACGGTCCGTGGGAAAATCAGTCTTTAATTCTGACTTAGTTCTTTAGATCCTTCAATCATCCCGAAAAAACACAAACCAGATAAATGTAATGTAAACATTAAACAATTCTGCTTTTTTAAATGATAATTTTCATAATTATAACAGAAAGTTTGTAATTGATGATCATACTTTGTGTTTCCCGCTCTCCTCTGATTGGGTATTTGTGCTGGTATTGGCTTAATACCAGGTCTCAACACCCGCCGATACCAACAAACACCACCGCAGGCATCACCAACGATTATTACAAAACACAAAGGGTCGACCTCAAACACCAACATCAGATTTCTGCCCCGAATACCAACGCGATTAAACACCAGTACATATCACCAAACACCGCCACAAAACATCCAGCACCAAAAACCAACGTTCAACCACCAAACACCACAAACAAACACCGGCAGTCAATTAAACTACCCATAACCACCGCACATCTCCAGTCTCCGTCTTCATCAAACACCGATATTGTTTATACAGAGTCACATAGATCAACCCCATCAGCTATGTTCAATACCCCAAACACCACTATAAAACACCGCCGATACACACCACCACCTGAATTAATGGAAATGTTTGACTCGTGGCCCCTGTGGCCCCTGGGATTCTGAATAAGTGTTTAATCTGGATCAGTATGAGGATGAAGGTGGGAGCAGTATTTGGGAGATGATTAAACACAGGCAGATGGTCACATGGTCATCATGCTCTTAATAAATCCACCGTCGCTGATGGTAAGCAGAACCCCCGAAGTCGGAGCTCATCGGTGCATCTGGACGAGGTCATGCGGTCCGTTCGGTGTTTATGTTCCTCATATGATGATCATCAGCCCTCTCGCCCCCAGCGGCTCGTCAGGTCGTACCACAATCACATCCATGTGCAGAACCCTGAACACGTGTGTCCCGATTCCGGACAGAAAAACGGCGAGTATTTTCACCGATGGAGACGCCGAGGTGCCTCTGCACTTTATTTAGCCGCTCCATGTGGAGTAATAATACACTCTTGAGCGCACACACACACACACACACACACACACACACACACGTTTGATGGATATTTCTGTCACTCTGGTATCACCGAGGCTACAGCTGATGGGAATTCCAGTGCTGGTGGGGAGAAAATGAAGGCATCTCAGAACCAGACCGGCGGGCGCATTTAAACATGCGGCTTTAGAGCTGGCACCGGCGCCAGGGACGAGTCACGAAACCCAGCGTGAGCGGTAAACACAGAGGCATGCAGATACCCTGTCCACATGCAGCCCAGACCCGCCTCTGCAGAGCCAGGCCACTTTCCATTGGTCTCTACATCACCAAACGTCTCGTTTTAGGGACAAAAAGCAGATCAAACATCTCACCCTGCAGAGCTCAGGCTTAAACCAAACAGATCTACAGCCTCCTCAGATCCACAAGCAATAAGTCCATCGAATGGTCCATAAGTTCCTGAGATCAACAAGCTCTAAGTCAGAGCTATCTAAAGTTTTGAAGATTCGGCTCCAGTTCTTTAGCCTCCAATCTCCTAAACTTGCTCTCCAGGACCAAAAGCTCTTCTCTTTAACGTCCCAAGGTCCAATAGGTCCACTCAGGCTCACTTACAGTCTAGCATTGGACATCCTGAGCTCTTTAACCTAACATTCCTTACATCTTGAGCTCTGAAATTGAGCTCAAACGTTCTGAGGCTCTCAGACATCTCCTACACCTCCTGCTCAATCTCCTGCTATCTCCAGGTCATCTACCAGATCTGGCCATCTTTAGGACCATAAGGTCCTCTCTCTAGAGGTCCAAAAGCTTCTTCTGACATGCTGAGGCTCATCACCTCCTGAGCTGTAGATGATCAGATGCTGGTTTTATTTGATTTTATTTTGTTCTGTGGTCTTCTTTAATGATAGAAATGAAAGTGTCCACCTTACCGCAAGACCCAGACGAGTCCAAATGAGGTCGAGACTTAGCTATGACTCTAGACTAGTTTCACCAAGCTCCTGCTCATGCTCCTTCCATCTGGAAGGTTTTCCTGCCCAAAAGCAGCAGGTTTCAATTTTCTTTCTTTCCCTAAATCATGATTTTGTTTTGTTGGAGAGCGAAAAAGCAGAAGTCGATTCTTTGTCATGAGCAGACTCCCAGGGTCATGCTGATGATCTCAGACATAAACCAAAACTGTAAACCTGTCCAGGATAAGGAAGGGGAACGTGCAGAGAGGAGCAGGACCCTCCATCATACCATCATCAGCTGAAGCCCTGACCGTGATGGATGGGAGATCTAAATCTCAGGTGTGTTTCAGGAGATCAGTCAGCAAAAAACACTGAGGGAGTTCCTAAAGCTCATACTACCTGCTCCTTCCTCACAAACCATCTTCTTGATGCATGTTGGCCTTCACAGCAGATCTGGCAACCCTCTGTTACACGTAGGTTCCTGCCGGGAGTTTGGACGCCTGGCCAAGGACAGCACAGTGGCCGTTCTGAAGCATAACGCCTTCAGGTCCGGGCTGTTTATAGAGGAACGTGATAGCGCTGACCCACGCTCTAACCTTCAGACTTGTTGGTGGTTCACCAGAGCTGAATGTTGACTCTTGAACGTTACACCGACCTCCGTTCATGGTGACTCGCCCGTTTTACTGTGTTTTTAGCAACCATCTCCAAATAATACAGCGGCTGAGCAGCAGAGCGTTTGGTTAATGCAACTGTGATGTCATGGATCTTCAGCTCCAAAAGCTTCTGCTCCCGCCACCCTGGAAGCTCCACACTGTGCCAAAAGCTGCTCTTGATGCCACACTGAGGGATGAATGTTTGTCTGAAACTTCAGGTCTGTGACCTTCTAATCCTGCCATGCTCCTCTCTGAGATCTTCTGTTTCCTGAACATGAAACCATGAGCTCTGCTCTGATCTCCAGCTTCTAATACGAAGCATCGTTCATTAAACCCAGGTCGACTTCTTGGCACGAGAAAACGTTTTTCCTATCAGCGTTGGTTTAATAACTCGTTTCCTCAAAAAGACCTGCTCTGTCATAAATCTTAGCTTCGATTATCTCAGAGCGAGCAAATTAATGAAGAAGAGGAAATGTTTTCCGTCCAGACGATGGAAAGTTTGGGTTCAGGTCTGAGGAAAAGCCGGTAAGATTTATTCTCTCTTTATTATTCCATTATTAGAGAGCAGAGAGAGAGAGAGAGAGACTGTCCTTTATATACTTTATCTAGAACTGTTCTAATCAAAAACCAATCACGCAGAACAAGGACATTTTTGGAGGACATTGTGAAACTTCAGCCAAGGAGCTTCATCATTACAGGCTTTAGTTCAGGAACTTTAGCTTAGACAGGATTGAATCTCGGTCATGATTCAAATGATTCACCGATTCAGACTCAGAACAAAAGAACGATTCAGTGATTGATTCGTTGGAGCTCGTTAGTGAGTCAGCTAATAAATCTCTGTAACAGGAAGTACATTAAGCTCTCTAATGCTCTAATGCTCCAGCGTTTGTTTGTAAGATTTGGGGATTTAGGAGCTGTAATTTAGGTAGGTTATATTATCACCTAATAAATCTCTCAAACCCAAAAAACAACGCAGAACATTTCATAACATTCCTGATAACACTGTCTGGAACCGGTTCTGTTCTTCTCTAACAAAGAACGGCTTTGTATGAGCTTTTATTTCTCAGAACGTTCAGTCCGTCCTTCAACGTGCTTCTGTCGCTCGGTTATGAAACAGTTTTGTCCTTTATGGGGGAGTTGGTAGGTTCTCTAATCCTGCTAAACGTTACCGTTTGTTTCATTTAAACATGGGACTTATATACGTGTCCCATTTGTGCTTCTTTTCAGCAGCTTTCAGATAAATATGCTCTCCTTAAACGATCTTCTTATTCAGATTTATGTCTGTAGCTTTGTCTGAAATTCTTCCCTGCTTTTCCCTCTGATCTCTTGACTCCTTTTTGTCACCAATCCATGGTTTTAAGGATCTAATCTCACTTTATCTATAATCAGATTTACGTCTTCTGAGCACAATCTTTGGACTCGATAAGGGACATGTGGGAGAGAGATCTGGAGAAATTTGGGAGGCGTTTACACTGCTCCTCAGTCTGTTAAGAACAAAAAAAGCCCTGCTGAAGTGGAAGCTGGACGATTAGGATCCCCGTATAAAAACGAGATTATCGAAAGATTACAGGAGGTTTTAGTGCAGCTTGGAACAGGAGTTCGATTTCTCCAGCAAATCTGAGCTGTGTGTTTTGATTACGGCTCGTCCTTGTTTAAATACGGGACGGGATTTCAGAGCTTACAGGTGAAAACATTAAGATTTGTTTTGGACTTTGGATGAACGTTCGGAGGAGCTTTAGGGTTCCCTGATGGTGCTAATGTTGGTGTTGCACAACTTATCGCCAGTGTTTATGTTCTGCTTTAAGTTCAGCAGCTGACTGAAGATCAAACACGTGAAGCAGGAGATAAGACGCTGGACGTGAAGCTTTCCAGAAGCTCCCTGCCGTCTGAGACCTGATAGATCGCTTCCTCTTTTCAGCAAAACACTTTTACAGTCTCACTTAGGAGCTGGGCTTCACTTTGAATAACTATCCTCAGCACCATTATCACTTTTACCAATCAAGTTCTGAAAAGTTCATCCTGACCATGACACCTTCCTCTACTGTATAAGGTACCAAAGAGGGAACCTTTTAGAGTTCCACAACAGTCTTGCCATCCAGATCATCTCCGTAAGATTCTTCTTCCACTCCAATATCCACGAGCTCCTTCCTGAGCTCCACAAGATCCACAGCTGTCTTTGAGTCCTACAATCCAAAGGTCTAGCACCTCCTTCTTCCATTTTCAATCCTCCTAACAATTATTCCATCACCCTGAGCTTCATGCGATCCAAACCTGTCATCCTGAGATCCACAACCTCCTAATCCTGCCATCCTGAGGAATAACGTCTCCTTCTAAACCTATCCTGACTCCACCAAGCTCACCCGTCTCTCCTGAAGTCCACAAGATCCTCAACAATCCCTGAGCTTTTTCAGACTGACCTCCAAATCCCGAGGTTCTAAAGATCTACCTGACACCAACAAGCTCTTCTAACTTCCATCCTGAAGGTCTCTCGCTGCAGGTTCAGTCTCCACCTCACCCAGACCTTCTCAAACTTTGATTCCAGACACCCTGATCTTTAGAAAGATCTCTAAACCCAAAGCTCATCCTACGTTGATTGTGAGCTCCACCAGCTATGAAAGCTCCTATGGTCCAGATCCACAAACTCGTCTCCTAAAAGCTTATCCTGTTTGGTTTAGAATGTTTAGAATGTCAGGTTAAGATTTTAATTCAGATCAAACGCAAACTTTGAGTCGTTTATACATCAAAAGCACGAGGGACTTCAAATCCAAAGACGGACCCACATGATCAGAAGCAGATGTTTGCAGATGTCAGGAGAATGAAGATCAGAAATTTTAAACTCTGATCCAAAGCCTGAGCTTTGAAGTTGCAGCTTGTTCTATCTGCCGTGGTTCTTCATGAGCTTGTGGATTTGGGGAAACCGTGGTACAGGTGAGAAGATCCGAGTCCCTCTGGGCCACATGGATGTTCTGAGATGAAGACCACTCTTCTCTTGGGTTTAATTTAGCGGGAGCCAGTGTTTTTTCCACTGGAATACATTTCGGCTCTGAGCTCCTGCTGTTTCCAATAAAGCCAGGACCAAACCTGTCCCAGATGGCGACGTTTTAGAACTTGGTTCTAATGAAATCTCGATTTCTCCTGCGTTTTATTGTCATGCTAATCTCCAGCGCTGCTGTGGCGCTCATACCGTATGATTTAGTGCGTCTGGTCCTGATTTAGCCCGATCCTGACATAACTTCAGTGGAAAGTGTGACTGAACGGTTCCTCATGGTTCTCGCTGTGGGTCCAGTAAACACACCCTTTAAACAGATTTAGGGTTACACACCCCACACCTGGACGCTCAGGGCTACCTGGACACCAGCGTAAGGGAGGAATGACCTGGCAGTGCCCCGTTAGCACCTTCACCCCGTCTCGTGTCGTTTTGTCCCGTGGTTAGGTCTGAGTGAGACGCCTGGCTGAGCTCAGATCTGATTATGGTGTATGATTATGGAAATCGATGTTCCAGTTGGATGATCAGACATGAGGAAGTTCTGTTTGAACTTTAAAGCCCTGAGGTTGAGTTAATAAAGTTCTGGGTTTCTCACACTGGGAATCATTAGATACCCATCTCCAGTCCTGGCATCGGGGGCCATGTGCCCACCTGGTTCTCCTCACCATTACAAGATCTAACCCAGAGTGGCACAAGGGAGTTCCTAAGGGATCAGTCCTGATTTTCACCAAAGTTCTGCTCACAGGGATCGAGATTTACTCACAGAAAAAGAAAAACATTTTAGTCTAGTTACAGTTCAGAAATATTTAGCCTCATGTAAGTCGTTTTACTGTTTTAGAGAAGAGCAAGAGAAGAAGTTTCATCTTCATTCCGTGAAAAGCTTAACATGTTTCTCCATAGTTCTCATTTGCTTTTAGTTCAGGTTTTATTTAGATCTCGTTCCAAAAGTGGAACAGTTTCCCCTGACGCTGGACCTCTCAGCCAACGCTCTCTGTCCATCCTGGTATGAGTTTGGACAAGAACCTCAACCGGCACATCTTTCTTCTGCGAACCATCAGAGGAACATAAGAAGCTTCTCAGATCCTCATCCAGGTCCTCATCGCTTCCAGGATTCCTAACTCCAGTGTTCTGTTCACTGCTCTTCCATCATGTTCCATTTCTCATCTGAAGCGCTCCAGACTGAGAACCTACCAAACCTCTCCCCTCAGCCCTTTGTGAGGCCTCTGTGTCCTGTCCCAGACCATGTCCTGGATGGAGCAGTGGATGCTCCTGTATGTTCCTGACGTCATGGCCTCGTGCACTAATCAGCAGTCTCTTAGCGTGTGATGCAATCCAGATGTTGTCGTGATTAAAGACTCTGTGTGTGTGTGTGTGTGTGTGTGTGTGTGTATACATAGGTCAGTGCTGGCCCTCACGCACCACCCTCATACAGCTGCTCTAAAGCAGAAACATCTGGATCAATCATACCAGACCATTCTCTCTCTCTCTCTCTCTGCTTAAAATTAAACTGTTGACAATCTAAAGACTGTAATCTTTTTCTAACCACTGGAGGCGCTACAGAGCATTCACAGGGACACTTCTGTGTGGAAACACATCCACTGTGGACTAGGGGTGACTATGCGCACTACGTAGTGTGTAGGGAGTGTGGTTTGGGACGTGTCCGTGGTGGACTTGGCCGGAGGTTGAACCGGGTCAGTTTGTGACTCACCTGCCATGAGGGAACACACACCTCAGTCTTTCCCTAAAGACTAAAAAGCGCTGACAGCTGAACACACCCTGCATCACACACACACACACACACACACACACACACAGAGTGTTTATTTATTGAGATGCCAGCCTGTTTTGGGTGGAGGAGGGAAGTGTGACTCAGTGCAGACGGCCAGTGTGAGACGCTCTGCATCTGCTTCATCCACACAATCTCGTATTTATTATTTATTGTTTATTTATTTACCTGTCTCGTCTCACTTTGACGTTCAGCTGCTAAAGATGATTAGTTACCAAAAGAGAAATGACCTCACGCCGACGCCGGGACCGGGACCGGGCCCGGGCCCCAAAACCTGCCCAATACAGGGCCAGGGGTGAAGCGTGCTAGCCTTTCATTATCCTGTACTTTCTACAAACGAATCCTTATTAATCCTGCAGGAGGGAGGGGAGGGTGAGCATCAAACAGAACAACCACAAACCACAACAACTCTGTAAGGCTAAGAATTGTACCGCCCATCACCACCAGGGGGCGTACTGCAGTTTCAAATGGTCGTGTTTTTGGTTTTGTTTTGGTTTATTCAGGGCTTGTTGTGGTTTTGTTTTTATTATTGTTTTTTTCCTGCTCTTTTTTTTTTTTTTTTGGTCCCTGTTGGGTTTGTTTTATTCTTAGCTTTCATTGTTCCTGTTCTTGGTTTATTCAGATATTTTCTTGGTTTTTGGTTTTGGTTTTTGATTTTGGTTTTGGTTTTTTGGTTTTGGTTTTAGTTTTTTGGTTTTAGTTTTTGGTTTTGGTTTTAGTTGGTCTTGTTCTGGGGTTCAGGACAGGTCCTTTCTTATCTTGGTCTCCTTTGTTCTTGGTTTTTGGTTTTTGGTTTTGGTTTTTGGTTTTGATTTTTGGTTTTGATTTTTGGTTTTGATTTTTGGTTTTGGTTTTTGGTTTTGGTTTTGGTTTTTGGTTTTTGGTTTTGGTTTTGGTTTTGGTTTAGTTGGTCTTGTTCTCAGGTTCAGGACAGGTCCTTTTTTATCTTTGTTCTTGGTATTTGGCTGATGTAGCTCTTTTTCTCGTTGCTGCTCTCCATTGGTTTTGGTGTGGTGTTTGGTTTATACAGGTGTTTTTGTGGTATCTTGTTGTTTTGTTTTTATACCTGCTCTTTTTATCGCTCTTTTTATGGCTCTCGTTTTCTGTTTGTTTATTGATTCGTTATTTATTTACAGTAACAGGCTGGGAAAAGAACTCGCTGTCGATTCCAAAACAGGAGTAAATTACCCATGCTAAATATTTACGCTCCACATTCCGAGCGTTTCCTTTATCTCCATCCTGGCTAGCGTTATCGGTCTGCCATCTTATCAGAGGAACCCCGTCCTCTAAACACAGCGTCCCCCGGGGGCCGGGGCCGGGAGTTACAGCGGGACAGTTTGATCTCTGCCGCCGGTGATGCTGCGACTCTTACATCACTGTTAGACGTATCGGGGAGTCCGGACCAGACGTGGGTGGTCCAGACGCTCCAGGTCTACACAGGACTGAATTTCTGTCATGCTTACAGTTCGAAAGCAGTTTTTGATGGGTGTTTGGCATGTTCTTCTCTTGTCCATATCGGTTAGCCACCTACGGTATAAAACATTCACTGTGTTGTTCTCCAAAGAGCTCAAAACTAGGAACCTTTTACAGGAACTGGCTTCCAGTTAGATACCAGTTTAGGAAGCAGGTACCAGTACAGATGAAAATGAGGAACAAGAAGAAAAACAGAGATAAAGAAGTAAAACTAGGAAGAAGAAGAGCTGGAGGGTTTCATATGAGAAGGTGTTGGAACAGAACTGATAAATAATGGAACGGTTCCAGATTAGGCACCAGTTTTGGACCCGGGCCTGATGGCATGCTGGTGCTGGAGGACTGATGGTCATGAATAAATGTCAGAATCATTCAGGTTTTCTTCTGGATCAGAGGAACAACGACAGACGCCATGAGATCACCTTCTTCACCTTAATAAACCCCTAAAAACAGGACAGGAGCAGGACTGGGACTCGTCTGGGAAACTTCATACGTCATTTTGTTTGGCTTTATTTCTTCATTTGGACCCATTAGGAAGGTTCTGACTCTTCGGATCCTCACCTGTGCACACCTGTTCACATGTTTTCATTTCTTTCTGTGGAGGTAAAGTTTGGACGTGGTCCTAGCAGATAGAGGTTAGAGGTGAGCCGGCGGAACTCCAGCTGCTGCTCCAGAGTAAACTCTTTAGGGAGGTGGAGAGATTTCGGGCCTGAAATGGGCCTCGGGTGTCTAATTAAAACCAGATGGTTCCTTAAAGACAGAGAGAGAGAGAGAGAGAGAGAGAGAGAGAGAGAGAGAGAGAGAGAGAGAGAGAGAGAGAGAGAGAGAGA
>JAUZSU010188054.1:0-12219 GCA_034780255.1 Parotocinclus maculicauda
TCTCTCTCTCTCTGTCTCTCTCTCTCTCTCTCTCTCTCTCTCTCTCTCTCTCTCTCTCTCTCTCTCTCTCTCTCTTTCTCTATCTCTATCGCTATCGCTCTCTCTCCGTTGCACATATAAACAGATTCCCAAGCTGTGATCTCAATGCTTGGAAGACAATAAAAATATGAACTATTTAAAACACTTTCTATACACACAACATATTTTTTCATTAAATGTAATACATTTAAAACCACTTATTTTCCTATAAATAAACCATGCGGCAAATAATGGCATGGGTTTTCTACAGCAATGAACAAAGCAATCCGTCTGGTTGAACATGTTTTTCCAGAGCTGTAATCACCTTAAGCATTACAGTCATACTATGCTTTCTTACTCACATACTGAAGTAGGCCCACACCCTCTCATTTATCATTCATTTATCATTTCGATTCTGATTTGAGTTGGTCTGTTTATTACCTATAAACATTTTAAGTGAATATTTCATAACATAAGCATATATCGCCTCTTAAAATCTGCTCTGCCAGTGTTATTGCCATTCCTTGTGTTTCCCTGCGAGTTAAATATAAACCTTGGAACAGGTCTAGTTTTCTGAGGCCTCTTGGTATTTGCCATGAAAAAAAGTTCCCTTTAGCAGACAGGACCAAGGCATGTGACTGGCTACTTGGTATGAGAGCGTATGTGGTCTCTGACCCTGTTGTGGTTTATATATCACAACAGTGCAGTGTATATTCTACACAAGCATAGTATGTAAATCAGTACTAGGCCTTTTTATTAAAATGCAGATCCTATATACTCATGACAGAGGCATATCATACAGGCATTTAAGGGTTTTAATGGCAATTTTTATCAAAAGAAAAGTAAAAGAAATATATATTTTTTCCCAGTATCTTACGCATTGCTTTAGTTGCATGTTCGTTTTACTAATATGGTTAATTCCACCTCTGGTTGGCAGTGATTATTATTTGACTATCTTATAATGTTTTATATCACTAGATGAAGGCTGTTTAAGCTTATCTACAAATGACCAGGTTCTATCCACCCAAGCACAAACACATGTCATAAGTTACTGGAAGGTCCTGGATCAAATGATTAAACAAGTGGAATCATGTGTCTTCTGGTGCACTAGATATAAAGAAAGGGCAGCTACACAAGCCATTTGTAGATAAAATTAGACATTCCCGAAATAGTTTGTTCATGTTAATAGCTATCTGGGTAACTATTGTCCAAAGGCAAAAGTCAAAGGAAAATGTATTTCTAGAATTGTAATTAAAAATTGAGCATAGATCTGTTTAGAAAATGTCATTTATTGAGAAATCACATGCTAACTTCACTGACAACTGCCCTGTGAATAGTCAGCTCAAGAAGCATATGTAAAGCTAAATAAACAGAGGACAAGATTACAAATCTTGTTTCATCCTGAAACATGCCCGATTTTGTATGAACTCGTGAAAGAATTGAGACTGTTAAGTTAATTGGAAGATGGAAACAGTGCAGAGCTGTCCCTTTGAACAACTGACTCATTGACTGATATTGTAAAACCCAAACTATTTTGATGTGACTGTCTCCATACCAGTATCAGATATAACTGAAAATCTAGAAACCATGGCTAAGAATAAACATTACAAAATGTGTCTGTAAATACTCAATTTTAGTTACTTGTTTCTGAGCACTACTAAATGAGATGTTGACTGGAACAGAATGTTGCAGGGTTAACCAATGTCTAGTGTTTCTATAAATACAATTTAATAACAGGGCAGCTAAGGTGTTTACCTTAAAGCTAAGGATGGTAAGGAAGCTCAGGAAGGTACACAGAGAACAAATTCCACTGCACTTTTGCTCTAACGTCCGGAAGACTAGCTTCCTGTTATTCTGGGTTCTGCCATAATTCAGCAATCCAGTGCACAGACTCTCTGGCTATGATTTCTTTTAAGAACACATCACAGCTTTGCAAGTTTTAATTTAATTTAAGGGCCTTTAGGATGGAGGACTAGTGAAATAAATTATATGGAGAACACAATAATCATGTTAATTTTTTTCTCAAATGTACAGTTTCAATATAGTTACTCATCCTTATTATGATCATTACCCTATCTACTGTATCTATCTACTTTGCTAACTTTAAAATACATGACCGTTATGTAACATCTACTTATAGTAAGACAATTCAAAAACAGTGAGATAAATATTAAATATTTCTATTTAAATGCAATCAAGCTTCCAGCTTATTCCAACTCAGGGATAGGTTGTAACCATGTTGTAAAATTTCTTTTAAGAGACTGTTGAGTATAATACATGTGTGCATTGACCTTAACAGAAACCAATTTGGAAAATGGAATATGCATGGTCAGACAGAGTGAGTGGGTGCAGAATTGAGGCAGTGATTCTCATATCCCTCCATTGTTCTGTTTCCTTTCTTCCTGAGGGCCTTTGTTTTTTTTTACTATAGACACTGCATTAAGTCGTAGAATTCATGGAACATACAGAGAAAATCCAAAAGACAGCAGAATACGCGCTTCCTGTTTAAAGCAATCATAGCACAAATGGAGATAGTGTTGAAATTATAGGTGTTGCATCATCTTCCATTTTCTAAAGCAAGGCTCGAACCCTGATCCCTTAGGCTATGTATCAATACTTATAATACATACTGTATACTGCAAATTTTATTCAATCATATTTCTCCAATAGTATAAGTTGCTGTAAATTGGCTATAATTACTTTGTAATTTTTGTCAAACTGTAGCAGTTCTTAAAATTTTAAACAATTTCAATGATTCTATTTTGCTAGAAGTACTACATAATTATGATGCTTTTACATGCAAGGTTATTATTAAACATTCCTGCATAAATCAAGCATTGCTAGAGTTTATTTGGAGATAACAGCTTTCACCTTAACACTTAAGGGTTAGGGATAGGCTCATTTAGTGCAGAACTATAACAGTGTCAGATTGACTCTATTTGAAAAAGTTGATGTTGATCAATGGTTTTTCTCTGGTAATATTTTCTACCTGAATTCTCTGACCACTGGTAGAAGGTGTCGTACACTTTTGTTTCCAAAAGTACAGGCAATGTCCTGTAA
Source organism: Parotocinclus maculicauda (assembly GCA_034780255.1). Lineage (NCBI taxonomy): Eukaryota > Metazoa > Chordata > Actinopteri > Siluriformes > Loricariidae > Parotocinclus > Parotocinclus maculicauda. The sequence continues at coordinate 3,079 of JAUZSU010188054.1, forward strand.
ATATTTGCTCAAAAGTACTACAACACATCTTAACTGAGAAAGGTGAAAGATGATATCTGTACATACTGTGTGTACTTAATGTAACAAATACGTAATTATACCTTTTCATGTTTATACCATGTTGTGGTGTGTTTTAGAAATATAATCTGTACAGTATTAATTTCCTCTTGCTTAGTGACTCTCAATGAGGGTGGTGTATATATTCAACAAGACCTTGAAGGTTTTTATGAATTGCACTATTTAAAATACATTTTAGTGGACTTTTGTGGAGGGGCAGCACGGTGGCTCGGTGGGTAGCACCGCTGCCTCACAGCAAAACGGCCCTGGGTTCCATCCCAGTATGAAGTGGCATGGGTCCTTTCTATGTGGAGTCTGCATGTCCTCCCCATGTCTGCGTGGGTTTTCTCCGGGTATTCCGGTTTCCTCTCACAGCACAAAGACATGCGTGTTAGGTTAATTCGTGTCTCTAAAATGGCCCTTAGTGCGTAACTGTGTGAGTGCAGTGTGATGGATTGGTGTCCCGTCTAGGGTTGTTCCTGCCCTTACGCCCAGAGTTGCCGGGTGGGCACCGGCTGGCCAGTGACTCCTTGTGGATTAAGCGAAAGATAATAGATGGACCCTAACATGCATTTTGGACCAGTACATCACGCTATATGGAAAGGAGATTTCAAATGAGAACGAGAATTCAAATCCTTTTACAATGGTCTGACAATATTTTTACTTTATGATGGGACTAATGCCCACAAATACAGTAGGAACAGCAGAAACAGTACTTTATATTTCCAGGTATACAGTACACCATACAATACTCTCCTGCACTCTCCCATGTAACATCTAAAACCACAACACTGACAGACTGACCTCACATTACCAGTGGTGGGACACCAACCACCAGAGTGGTTTAGTTGTTAGAACATTGGTTCCCAGAGGTGAGCCATCCAGTGTGTGTAGACAAAGTATACAGAAGCACATTTCAAACACTATTTTATGTATTATTTGCAGATTGTCAGGTTTTAAATGATTACTAGGAAAAGCCAGCATACAGAGTTTTTCATTTAGTTTGATTGCATGTAAATTTATATTTTTAGACTGACTGTGAGTGCAGAGTGTCCCATGATGCTGATGGACTTCCCTATGGATGGCCACGTTTGTCCTCTCTATTTTGGAAGCTGTGAGCACAAATTCCTCAATCATTACCATCTTCATAAAGCTTCTACATTTTGATAATTTTTTTCCTTTTGTAGATGCTTACACAAATACTGAGATTGTTTACACATGGAGGAAAGGTGTGGAAAACTCTGTGGTCGTGCCTCCAGAGTCCTCTAACTTACTGCAGTATGACCTTGTTGGACATTCGCTTTCCAGTGATACAATAACGATCAACACAGGTAGTCACTGGTTTATATATTTTAATAGTTAAATCAGTATGTACGTTAACAAGCTGTATACAATAAATGGCTGGTTAATTAAGTCAAGTTACATTCATATCTCTAGTTTTTGTCACAGCAGAGCACTACCTTGAAGCAGCTTTGCAACTATCTAGACTCACAGCCCCAACTGAGCAAGCATAGTGTAACAGGGGGAAGATACATTTTGATAAATGTAATGAGGAAGAAATCTTGGGAGGGCCAAGACTCAAAAAGCCACCCCCAATGTCCTTAAGCAACCTAAAATGATATAAATAAGAATTAAACTGAATTGCCTAAACAATAAATTTATACTCACAGTTTAAATACAAAGAAAATAATTAAACAGATAACAATAATAAAAGTAATTAATATATTTAGTACTAATTAAACAAAATATAATATAAGCCCTTGCCATTATTTAGTCCAGTAAAGCGAGTCGCTGTAGGTCCTCATGTCCTCAACAGTGAAGCTTGTGATGCTCTTGGCTGGGATGTGTTATTTTACTGGAAATCTATGGGGTGCAGGCATTTATGAGGACGCCAATTTAACACTTGTAATCTATGTTGACAGTGTTGTGTTCATAACAGTGGTCATTAAAGTCTGGCTCACATAATAATTACATCGAAATTTACCAATAATTTATATATTTACGAAATAATTTACCAACTTTTAATTATACAACTGACAATGGTGCTTGAGAATGTGTAAACACTTTTTTAGTGTTTTAGTCAATTTTCTTGATATTTGCATAATTATGACCTAAAACATCCCAATTTCACATGTCCTAAAAGTAGAGAGCCCAATTAGACTAATGGGAATGACATATTATGCATGGTCTTTTATTTATTGAGGAAAATGATTCGATATTATACTGCTCACAAAAATTAGGGGATACTTTAAAATGAACTACTCCATGATGAAATATTCCCTATTTTTGTGAGCAGTGTACATACAGGTATCTATGGGTGACAAAAGTGTGTGAAGCTTAGCTTTGAGTATGTGATGTAACCTCCTTGTGCTGCAGTAACATTCCCTGCTTACAAGTCTTGCATGTTCGATAAGGAACAATTTCAACTCTGGGATATTCATTGTTATCTTTTAAAAAAGTGTTTGTTCAGGTCTTGCCACAACATGTCTATTGGATTAAGATAAGCATATTGGTTGACGTTTCTAAAACATTTAGTTTTTTGTATAGTTTGGTAGAATGACTTGCGTGCTTAGGGTAGTTCTCTTGATGCATGACCCATTGAATTTTAAGGTTCACTTTACAATCCGATGACCTGACATTTTAGAGTTTAGTGGTATATAATTCATTGTTCCATAAATGATGGAAGTTGTCCTGGCCTGGATGCAGGAAAACCGGTCCAAACCATGATACTACCACAACGGTGTTACACAGATGGGTGTTTCTTGTTTCTTGTTTCTTGTGCTGGCATGCAGTTTTCCTTTCTGCAAAACATAATTATTCTCATTTATGTTGTAGTGTCATCCATCCACAAAACACCCCAGTGACCTTCAGGCTTGTTCTCATAACCTTTAGCAAACTGCAGATAGGCAGTAATGTTCTGAGCAGTTAGGGAGCAGTGTTTTTCTCTTTGCAATCCTGTCATGCACACCGTTGTTATTCAGTGTTCTACTGATGGTAGACTCATGAACATTAACACCAGCCAATGTGAGAGACTCGTTTGCTTCTACCCTCTCAGACTATTACCCAGATTGTTCTTGGAATAATCTTTGTTATTAGACCACTCCTGAGGAGAATTACAATGGTATTCAGTTCCTTCCATTTGAACACAATCTGTCTGATTGTGATTATTATAAGATGGTTTTGTAACTTTTTTTCAATCTTAAGAGCATCATCAACTTTTTCTGAGGTCTTTAGAATTCTCCTTTGTTCATGCCAAGATATACTTCCACAAACATGTTTGATCAGACTATAGGTCCCTATTCTTACAATACCACAGGTTATCCACTCACACTTTAATGTAAACTTCATTTGTCTGGCACGCAGATATGTAATATGTACCTCAATAACTAAAGGATCAAGTTTTATTTTAGTATGATTTATAACTAGGTTGTGTGAGTATAACTGGATTATCACTTTATATATTGGTTTAATCACTTTTAAATCTGATGATATTTTGGATGATATTTGTGCAAATATAAATACATTTCTAAAGGGTACAGTTTCTGTTATTTGTCTGTTATTTGTTATTTGTCTCGTATTTGTCTCGTATTCCTGAACCTGTGATACTTAATTGGCTGATGCTAATTTGTGTTGTCTTTAAAAAGCACACTCAAGGTTAAAGTCTATTACTGGCTCTTAAGCCATAGAGAGATTTATAGGCAGGCAAAATGCAGCATACCCCTGCTGAGGATACATCACCATCACTGCGACACACTGAGAGGGATCAGGTTCAGCCCTGACTAGCACTGTGCCCTAGTTTACACATCAAAGATGGTATAACAAACTCCACTGTCTTCCTCTTCTGCTTGTCATCCATTACTGTACTCAATACTGTAGTACTGCATGTGAAGACAATAAGAGAGTCAGCCTTTGGGATTGCCACCTATATTGCTGACTATGCCTTAGAATCACAGAAATTGGACTGAATTTAAAGAACACCAATTTAAATCCAAATTCAAAATGAAAATGTGCTTATAGGTTGTATAAGAATAAGAAAGAATAGCAACAGTGCAAGTAAAAAAGCATATACACAGCAATACTTTTTTCAGAAATCATTGTCCTTTCGATCATTTCCAATTGCCATATAGAAACACTTACAATTGTAATATACAATTGTATATTATTGTATCTATCTATTTGGGTGGTTGATCGTTCTCAGCACTGCAGTGAAACTGACATGGTGGTGGTGTGTTAGTGTGTTGTGCTGGTAGGAGTGGATCAGACACGGCAGTGTTGCTGAAGATTTTAACCACTAATTCAGTCATATTTCTCCACCTGTTAGAGAACAGACTCGGACTAAGGGGGCTAAAAATGTATGTAGAAAAACTTATGGACTACAGTGTGTAATTGCAGAACTACAGAGTGCATCTATATGATAATAAAATGAATGGTGAGTGCAGAAACAAGGAGGTGTACCTAATAAAGTGATTGATGAGTGTAAAATAATAACAAAGTTGCAACAGTCACCCCTACTGGCATCAAAACTGGCATGCCATCCAGGGCATCCTTATGATTGCTCACTGTGCTCTTCAGGCATAGGTGCTAAAGTAGTGTTGAATATTTACCTTTTATATATTCATTTATTTGTTCAGCTCCATACCCATTTAATCCAATTTAGTTTCAAAACCTAGACAGGGTGCCAAGCCATTGCAGGAAATGCACACAAATACACTCATGCTGGGATACGAATTGACACAATGCATTCTTTGGAATTTGGGTGGAAACTGGAGTAGAGTTAACTGCTTATTAAAAATTAAAGTAATACTATTTTAGACAGATTACTTCACTATGCACCTGCAGACGAGCCATTTGGGACATCCAGAGTCACTTTTTGTCAAAAGAGCTATTATCCTCTCCTCATTCTACACTGGTGGTCTGATTCCATCTATTCTTCCCCTTAAATCTTCACCTTATGCTCTGTGTTCACTTTTTCCCTTATCCAGGCCAATACTCAGTCAAGGTGGTTCATTTCTTCCTCCAGAGGAAGCTAGGTTACCATCTGATTCAAACGTACATCCCTCTCATCATGGTGGTCGTGCTGTCCCAGGTATCCTTCTGGATCAACAAGGAGTCAGTGCCTGCTCGCACCGTGGCAGGTAGGAAAAGTTTACATTCAGTTCGACCTAATGGATATCTCATTTTTAAGTTTATTAATCATGACATATGCAATACAACTTTTAATTTACTCCCCACACCGCTCTTCCTCCCCACTCCACCCTGCAGAGGGTGCCCTTCACCCTACTATGATTTAGACAAGCACTCAGACTCATTAGAGTTCCTTAAAATAAGGTCTGAATGGTTACAGTGCTTCCTCTACTAAGCACAATTTATTTCAACTTGGGGTCAGTGATTTCAGAACTTGGAACGCTTCTTTATAACAATTGTTCTCTCACACTCAAAAGGCTATCAAAGGCTGTCCCCAGAATCAAACTGAGCTCTATTTGACACCCCATGGACTTTAAATTGCAAAAAAACATAATGTGAACTAACAATATTCCACAAATCAAAAAAAGGAGATACCCCTACTTACCGGTCTGTCATGTTGATCACCTGTAAGCTTTTATTCAGGCTTTCTGGTCTAGAGAGCACATACATGTGTTTTGGGGAGGTTTGACATCATGGCTGAATCTGTTTTCATTTTGAAATGTTAAAGAGCTGGCTTTTCCACCAAAAAAAAGGTCCACCAAAATGACTTATTATAGCTTTAAAAGATTAATGAAGAGATCTAAATTTGGATGATATAAAAGACCAACCTCAAATGCAAGCACCAACTATAACTACTATTAGGTTTATATTTGAATTCAATGGATGGCCAGTTGTTGACACTAACTTGAATCAAATTGCTGACTTAACTTTTAATCCATGTACAGTGGCATCAGCATTTGTTTAAATTTTTTAAATGTAAATTTAAAAAAGAATTTAACCACAAAATAAAAGAAACTAAGTATTTCCCTTTAATTGTTTTCAAATGTTAAAGTATTATGGGCAAACTTTTCACAGCAAGAAGAGTCAATATTGTTCAACGCAATTTCAATGGTTTTGTGTTTTGTGTTTAATGTGAGCCTAAGCCTTTCTGCAATATTGTCCTCTACCAAAACACTTTGCCTGAGTTTTCACAATGAAGTAGCACACCCGTACCAGCAGCCGAATATCCGCCCCACACCATGAAACCTCAATCTCACAAGTCAAATTCTGATTCAACTAGTCCACACAACCCTACTGGACTACCCTGAAACATACTGGAATGAATCAGTATGGAATTCCTTACTCTGCCAGAAACTTCATGTTTTTAACATATCCTCCAGACACAAAACCAACATTAGACAGCCTTCTGGTTAGTATTATTTTATGAAGTTCTCTGATTCTATTGACAGTTCTTTCAGAAGTACAGCTGGTGGTTAACTCTGCTTGAAATGTATGTGGACCTTCAATATCTTTTCTTTCTGGCAATACCACCTATTGTTTCAAAGCACTGACCTATTCCCTTAATATATTATAGTGCAGTTTGGATTTGCTGTACCTTCAGGGTCTTGTAAATTTCAGAATAACTGCATTTGGCCTGATGAAGAGCTTTGTGGTTTCTGATAGCAAACCCTGCAGTTCACTTATTTGGGGCAAACTTTTTCACTTGTTCACCTTGAGACTCACAAGCTTCGTGATTCAATCCCAGTTCTATTCAAGAGCATGTCTTCAGGCTGGTGGCAGGCTGCACTATAGTGTGGCTGATTACAGGTAACAGAAAAACAAACAAACAACAAACGTAAATATCCCTGTTCCAAGACTGACTCAGATGGTAGTCTAAGGGAGAAGCAAGCAGGGGGAACATCTTCCACCAATACAAGATTTACCCCAGCCAGCCAAGGTGGAGACCTGTGCTAGCTGCATTTATTTGCACCCAGAATATTTAAGCCCAACTCCCTCTTTCAATAAGTGTGCACAGGATAAACTGGATTATAATGAAAGTGCAATGAAAATAAAGCGTAAATAAAGAAAAAGAGAGGCCTTAATCAATAGGACAATGCATTCCTAAGAAACAAACCGTACAGGGGAGTCAATATTAATGACCATGTTCACTCCTTACTGCTGTGATCTGCAGGAATCACTACCGTCCTGACCATGACCACACTGAGCATTAGTGCACGCTCCTCTCTGCCCAAGGTCTCCTATGCTACAGCCATGGACTGGTTCATCGCTGTCTGCTTTGCCTTTGTTGCCTCGGCTTTGGTAGAGTTTGCAGCAGTCAACTACTTCACCACACTGGAGGCTGACAGGATGAGACGTCGCACGTCCAGAGCCTCTGCTCTGGGGTCTGTTGCTGAGGGGAGTTACGATGAAGAGGAGTCGGTAAACCTCACAGCTCACTAACTTACTTATTAACTATATAATGCCATTCGCTATGGCATCCTTGGCCACTAGAGGGGATTCATATGCAGGTTCAGCACACTCTAAAGTGGGTTCTACAAAACACTAAAATACTGAAATGAAATACTGTAGAAAGTTGACAGAGAACGTGAACTGGAGCAGAGAAGTCTGAGTCTGAGGTCAGGATCAAAACAAAACATGGATGCTGGAGCTGTGATGCAGCTGCGTTAACCACTGTGCCAACGTGCCTGGCTGTTTTATAACCCTGTTTTGTTCACACCACACCACATTCAATAGACAAGATGACGAATGCTTGCTAGTACCAAAAAGAAATGAAGCAAATTGAAAACAAAACGGCATAAACAAATTAATTAATTCTATTTATTAAGCTCACGGTCCCTATTGCCAGACAACAGATTCACAGACATCTGGGCTTTGACCCCAGTGAGTGAGCCAAAGGTTATTATTGCAGGAAAAGCGTTTTGGCATAGATGTAACGAAGAAGCACTGACGGGAGCCAACACTCGAAACTAGGTGGCCGCCTTCTGGCCCACACCATTTGTTTGTTTGTGAACTGTGCCACATGGCGGGCCCAAAGCCATGTCAAATCTGTTGTTAAGTAAAACGAGTAGGAGAAATTAATTTACTGAACATTTGGAACGCTTATTTGTCCTCAAGACGCTCTGCTGCCACGTTACTGTCTATTGCTTCCCAGGTAGGAACACGTGATTCCTATCTGTTGTGCTGAGCTGGATATGCTAATGGTGTTAGCACACAGCTTCCCTAGAGAAAGTCTCCTGCGTGACTAGCTCACGTCTGCCATTTTAAAAATAGCGACCGTATTAGAACCGGCGCCCCATGACACTCCTGTAATCTCTTCTACCTGAGACACAACAACTCCCCAGTCCCCTCCCTCTGCCTCTGATATGGGAAGCTAACTGTACAGTGCAGCTTCAGACACGGAGAATTGCCTTTGAGATTTACTTCAGACAAGCTGCAAAGGTGTCCTTACTGTGACAGGTGTCCCCTGATTCGGAACCTCTGCAATGTACTGATTTTATGGCCGTTATAGAAATTATGGTTCAAGAGCATGAAGTGGTCCAAAATGTGTAAGATATAACAGCTGACAAGTGACACATTTCAAAGAGTCTTAATTTCAACTCATTTATCATTTGTTTTTCTATTTAACCAAGTCAGCATCAAACAGGGGTGACATGGTGGTGCAAGTGGTTAGCACTGTTGCCTCACAGCTCAGAGACTGCCTGTGTAAGTCTGCATGTTCTCCCTCTGTCTTTTGTAGTACTCCCATGTCCTCCCACACTGCCTTAAAAGGCATCTTAAAAGTGTTGTGGTGTGATTTTGTCTGTGTGCATGCGCCCTGAGATGGACTGGCACCAAGGCTGAGGCTAGTCCCCAGCTCCCATTAGTAACTTTGGTACTTGAACTTATTAAGCATTTGGTTAAGGAACTGGATTTTGAAAAATATCTTAGGTTCTGCATTGGCAATCTGAAACTTGTCTATTTGGTATTTATTATAATAAATCCATCGGTACTGGAAAAGCAGTTCAGTCGAATCCGGTTAATGGGACCACATCGGGACATGATGGTTTTGGTCCTAATAACCGGCTGGTCCGAATAAACAAACATGCCCTATGTTACAAGACGGGATGTGCTATGTAACAT
>JAUZSU010188065.1:0-12218 GCA_034780255.1 Parotocinclus maculicauda
AGCACGTCCCGTCTTGTAACATAGGGCATGTTCGTTTAATCGGACCAGCCGGTTATTAGGACCAAAACGATCGTGTCTCGATGTGGTCCCATTAACCGGAATCGACTGTATAACTCCATTGTTGGATAGAACGTCTTATAGTTTGGATTTTCTGGGGGTTTAATTCACATGATTCCTTAAGGGACATTTTTCTCAATACTGGTCATTTTTGGTACTCAACTAGTTACCACTGTGGTGTTAAGATTAAGACACCTAGAACATGGTTCTACAATTTGTTCTACAAACATAGTTTACAATTTGTTGGAAAGTGCACTTTATTAAAGTTTGTTCAAAAAGCTACTTCTAGCCTAAGGGGTCACTGTTATTTCTGTTTTGATGCTATAACACAGTTCAATCTAAATGAATTTCGAAATTTATGTTAGCCATTGTCATCAGTTTAGATAAGGTCTCAGTTTAAGGGTATAAAGAACAGGCTTAGCTTTAAGACTAAACAGGAAGCCTAGCTTAACTTCACCCGCATTGCGCTGTCCTGAACCCTGACTCTCTTGTGATGCTCAGTCAAACTCTCAAAATAAATCATGAATCAGGAACATGACTGACATCTTAAACTGCAATAAATCCATACCAGTTAGTCTTGCAATTTATTTTAAATATATGCAATTTAGTGCAGCACGGTGGCTCGGTGGGTAGCACCGCCGCCTCAGAGCAAGAAAGTCACGGGTTCAATCCAAGGGTGGAGCAGCCTAGGTCCTTTTTGTTTGGAGTCTGCATGTCCTCCCTGTGTCTATGTGGGTTTACTCTGGGTACTCCGGTTTCTCCCACAGTCCAAAGACATGCATGTTGGGTTAATTGGTGTTGCTAAAAGTGGTTCTTAGTGTGTGACTGTGTGTATGCCCTATGATAGATTGGCACCCCGTCTAGGGTTGTTCCTGCCCTTGCAACCAGATTGCCGGTTGGGCACCGAATTCCCAAGACCCCATTTGGATTAAGCAAAAGATAATGAATAAATATATACAATTTACTAACATAGATGTATGGCATTTTATGTAAAACAAGCTTGCAATAGGCAGCATAACTGACTACTTCTCCACTGGAGTTCTATAAGAATCCCTAGATTATGTCTAAGCAAGAATGGTTAGCCTGTGGTAGCCTAGTGATTAAGGCACTGGACTCTGGACCTGAAGGTCCTGGGTTCAAATCCCACCTCTGCCAAGCTGCCACAGTTGGGTCCTTAAGCAAGGCCCTTAACCCATCATTGCCCGAAATGTAAGACTGTGTAAGTTGTAAATCGCTCTGGATAAGGGCGTCTGCTAAATTCCGTAAACGTAAATGTAAAATGACGTGACTGTACACTCATCGGCCACAGCCAATCCCCTACCCTGAGGCAGGAGAAGATATCTGTCCGTCAGGACAGGCTAGAGTGAGTTACGGTGATACGACTCCAGCAGCACCATGGCATGACAGCTGTATGCTGGCTTCCCCCTCAAGAGCTTCTCAAGGAACACGGGTATAAATAGATCACAGACGATCTGAGGGCTGTGTCCTCATGCTGAGAGTAAAACCCTTAACCTCAAGCCACTATAATATAAAACAGTGCCTGCAGCCATACTCCAATTAGACTAATCTTCAGAATATGAAGCCAGCTCTCAGTGGCCTTATCCCAAATATATAAATGTCACAAAATCTGTCCTCTTTTTTTATTTGGTTTTCCTCAAGGCTGAACCCTACATGGAGTCTCTCCACATATCTGCTTAACCCAGTAAGCTGAGCACTTTAGGACGACATGAAACTCAGTGATTAACATGCTAATATATAAAGAAAACAATGAATAAATGAAGAACAGATAAAATAAGAGTTTTTTATGAAGGTTTGAGCAGCCCTTTTCAAATGACAGGTTTTGCTTTGTTAAGTAAGTGAAGAAAATATCACTTACTTAACTTCAATCTTAAATACTGTATTTGAATTAAAGTTCAGTTTAGTTCAGTTTTTTCATCTTTCAGTTTCATCCACTAATGTTTTTGTAAGGGGTGAAAAAATTTGGCCTGGTCAATACATATTTCAGACCCCACCTACTTTCAAGCAATTCAGTGTCATACAGCGAAACCTCGGCAATCGAAAGCCTTTACACTCTAACAATTCAGACATTTATTATTTTTTTGTCCCCAAATTTAAGCATAAACTTCAGACTTCAAACAAGGGCACCTTAATAAAAACAATTACTGATAGGATCTTTCAATAACACTTTAGTCGGCGGAACGGTGGGTAGCACTGCCACCTAATAGCAAGAAGATCCTGGGTCGTTTCTGTGTGGAGTCTGCTAGGAGCTGATCCACTTTGCAACTTGTTTTTTACAATATTATGCTTCGCATGCTGAGTACCTATACACTGTGTTGTAGATTGTTTCGAAAAAATTGGTTGCAAATAAATTTTTAAATGAACAAAGTTCGTAAGCAACAGCAGTTCTTGTTTGTACGTTCTCTATACGTGTAAATCACACAATAAAGGTTTAATAAACATTTAATATGTTACATAGCACGTCCTGTCTTGTAACATAGGGCATGTTCGTTTAATCGGACCAGCCGGTTATTATGAAAAGAAAACGATTGTGTCTCGATGTGGTCCCATTAACCGGAATCGACTGTATTTGAATTTGTTAGGCTACTTGCTTATATACTATTAGTAATATAATATAATAGGTTCTGAACTTGAGTGATAAAATAGTCACTTAATTCATACATAAATATTATTTTTCTCAGTACAGAAACTGATCACATAATCACAAATAATGTTTTGGGAAATCCGTATGATGAATACACTCACTCAATCTCCATACTGAGGAGCTCCAGCAGTGCAGTGAAGATTCCCATGTCGTAGAGCAGGAAGACATTGTGTCTGGACCAGTGGAGAACATCAGCTTCTGTATTACACTCATCAAACACGCCTGAACAAAGACATACAGAGGGTCAATAATCTTCAAGTCTTCAAATCTTCAAATTTCCTTGTGCCCAGTGCACAGTGACCTTCAGCTAAATAAAGTAATTCCTTTTAAAATTATCCTAATGCCCAAGGCACATTTAAACAACCTGGTGTAAACAGTTAGTAAATGTGTACAATTGTATGTGCTATTCTATTCTAGTCTATTTTCATACCTTGAGCGAGGTAGAGTATAGCACGAGCCACTTTGAGTCTCTTCTCTCTATCGGTGACCTCCAGAGCATCCAGCAGTCTCATAATATACGCTTTCTGTTCGTCCACACTTAGTACCACCCATCTCCTGCCCTTCACTAACACACAACACACACACATTTGTCACTAGTCTCTGTCATACAAGTATATGCTGCATAATTTCAGTTTGAAAACGGTCATTTACATTTATATTTACATTTACGGTATTTAGCAGACGCCCTTATCCAGAGCGACTTACAACTTATACAGTCTTACAATCCAAGCAATTGTGGGTTAAGGGCCTTGCTCAAGGACCCAACTGTGGCAGCTTGGCAGAGGTGGGATTTGAACCCTGGACCTTCTGGTCCAGAGTCCAGTACCTTAAACGCTAGGCTACCACAGTCCACACTACCACAGACACAGCTGACTAAGGAAAAACCAACAACTTTTGCCACTTTCTATGTTGAATTTCCTTCTTGAAATAGTTCTAAAATACGTTATATTTTCACCTGACAACTCATTTGTTGGGGCCAAACTTTCTTTTAGTTATCTGTCCTGAAGCTTGTTAAGGTTTGTAAGCGTAAGCGGTTTGTAAATGTTTACATTTGTCCCAGTTGTTTTAGAGTCCATTATTGTTTCCACAGTTTGAACAGGGTGAAAAATACGTCATTCATGAAAATAACTGTATATCTTATGAGGTATAATTGACTACGAATGTACAGATATAAAGCAAAAAAACAGGCTGGGTGAACATCACCCAATTGTCGCCTCCATAATTTTGTCAGGGGTTAAGAAAATGGCACCAATTTGGCAGAATGTCTGTTATATGTTAGTGTGTTTTGCAATCATAATCTTATTTTGATATAAACTGAATATTACAGGGGGTTCAGGTTTGAGCTGTTCTTGGACTGGGTGATATCAGAGTACATACCGTTCATTCAAACACAAAACTTTATAATATGGATGAATGTGTTACTGCAAGGTAACATAAGGGCTCAAACGTACTCTACTGCAAATCTTGTCCTACCCTGTCCGAAATCAAGCCATCTAAGTGCCCCTGTATTCAAATTCTGGCTATAACATTAAGATCTTGTACAACCTAACCCACTACAAGCAACGTTCAAGTACTGGTTTTGTGGTGACATCGTCACACGAGTAAAAAAAACTCAAATATAAAAGAGTAATTAAATAATAAATAATCAACCTCACAATAGCAGCACAAAATACTTAGATTTTGTTGCTAAAGTGTCCCTTTCTCAGCGTCACAAAGCTTAGTTTATTTGCCATTTTAAATCTTTTAGCTTTTGTAATATGGTTTTATTTTGAGATTATAGAAAACTGCTATTGCTGTCCAACAGGTTTACAGATACATTTTCTGCTCTGGCTGGACTTCCTAAAGCGTTCACACAACAGAAGTTTTTGGTGAGGAGTGCTTTGCCTCCCCATTGCTGTACACTTCCTGCCGTACAGGAACTACCTATCTATTTAGGGGAAGCAGCACTGCTTTAGGTTCTTTTAAGCGCCAATAATCTAAAAAAGTATTATCAGTATGGATAAATCACTACTGGTAGACACTTTTCTACCCTCACATGGTACTCTAATATCACCCAGTCCAAGAATAGCTCAAACGTGAACCACCGGTTCAAACCAAAAAAAACAAAAGCTGTCCGTTTACTGGACAGTCCACAATCCTCAAGAGATATGTTGGTCCAGAAAAGTCACAAAAACAGGCAGCACCAAGTAGGCCCCTTTGCAGCTATGGATTTATTTGTTTACTCTCTGTGACATGAACACTTTTTAATGTACTCATTTAATACATCTGCATCTCCGGCTCTTTTTCCATACTGTAGTAATGGTTATATTCGATTTACATACACAAAGTCAGGGTTACTGAAACAGAAACGGCTCGCACGCGGACAGAATACGAATAAGCAACGTCCCGTCCCGCGCAGCCAGAATGAATAAAGAGCATAATAAACAAACAACGATTAAGCTAATAGTGATTCCAGCCATCAGTCGGGGGTGTGTGTGTGTGGGGGGGGGGACTTGATAAATTATTCAGCCTAGTACATGTCAGCTATAAAATATGAATTCCTCGAGAACGCTCCTCTGATGTTAACATCATTCACAGTTCATTTTAAGCAGCAGCAATTTGCAGCAGTGTGCGCGTGTGGAGCCAATCCAGTTTCTGGCGTGTCACATATCTGTCGTTCGTTCACTCTGCTGGCCGTTTCTTTACGCAGTGCTTTTGGATGCAGCAATAAACAGGTGCGGGTTTTACTGCTACAATAAATGGATTTCATAAAATCGTAGCAACATCAAATGTGAATCTAAAGCTTCATCTTGCAGCGTTTTAAGCTATTTGGCTCCGGCTGAACTGTACACCTGAGACGGCTTTAATTATAACGGTGAAGGGTTTGTTGACGCCATTCTCACTTCAAAGCGCGCCTCTTATTCCCCGCACGGCCCTGACTCTTGTGTAACAATTACAAATGATTTATCACGAACTCGCAAAGCTTTTTCAATATCTAGGTTCTGCGTTTTGCATAAAACACGCAAAGCACAGGTGCGAAATGCTCGGTGCTTGTTCACGTCGTTACAATGATCATATTAATAGTAGGGGTGTCATGATGGATCGTGATGCGAAAGAGAGATTGGTGATGTCAAACACTTGAGGTCAATCCAAAATTGACAGAGACAGTGGCAAGGAAAAATCCCTAATCGTTATAAGGAGGAAACCTTTGGAGGTCAAAGACTCAAAAAAGAAGCCCAACCTCCTTGGGTGGCCTCTAACGCAATTGCATTTTTTAAACACCAGAGGGTGCAATCATTTACAGTATTTAGCAGACACTATTATCCAGAGCGACTTACAACTGATACAGTCTTACAATACAAGCAATTGTGGGCTAAGGGCCTTACTCAAGGACCAGGCAGCTTGGAAGAGGTGGGGTTTGAACCCTGAACCTACTGGTCATACGTTCCAATCATACGTCATCGATCTCAAACGTATTCAAAACCTCATTTTTTGTAAATATTTATTATTTATCGATGGGTCGGTGAGCAGAATTGGCCAGTTTTCAGCGTGATTTTTGCGCCGGTCACGTTTAGCTGCACATGCATCACATGACAGCCAAACATTAATTAATTAACAACTCAGCTCTGCTTTAAACACAGTTCCCACTGTAAACTGTATGTTTGTTTATGATACAGACCGGTGCTGATGACGAGGACGTGTTCGATTTTTAAGTTAAAGACTTTTTTTATTGCTTGTTTCGCGGATCCAACGACGATCAAATTTGAAGAATACAAAAAAATAAAAATTTCTCTGATCTGCCGCAGCACCAATGCTTGAAATAAAAAATATATATATATTTTTTAGCTTTTTCTGCCCTGCGGTGGAGAGCTAACGGTATTCTTCTGTTCATTAAATTTTTTTCCAGATTCACTTTAATTTAATTGTTGGTTCAATAAATTTTATTTTAGTTTCTTACTCCTTCCTTGTATTGACTCCACATTTTCCACAAGATTATGTATTGCTATTCATAAATAGTGTAATGTTTTCACTCAGGGATTCAATATTCTGAGGAATGGTGCAGATTTTTAAAGCAACCAATGGGCAAAGTATTAGAACCTTAAGTAGAAGTCTTCTTGGGCCACCAGCATTTAGCAGATGCCCTTATCCAAAGCGACTTACAACTTATATAGTCTTAAAGGCCTTGCTTAAGGACCCAACTATGGATCATGAGGTCCAGAGTCCATTACCTTAACCGCTAGGCTACCACAGTCCCATTAGATAAACCATTGTTTTATCAATGGTATAATGACCATATATTGTATAATTATTTCTCTTTGTTAGAATACAACCAGTAAACCAAAACACTGAGGGACAGCTAGTGTTTAGTGTGGCCTCCCCTTACACTTGAGCAAAAGCAGCATCTGGGATGCCGAGTAGACCCTTCTACAGTCTGAAGAAGCTTGATCAGCAAAGGTCTTTTTGGAAGAGCAGCCAGAAACTGCTTGTTCAGAAGGGGAAGAAAAAAATTGTGACAAATCAAAGTTTGGGATTTTTATGGGGATTAGACCTTTGCTAAAAATCTAATGGTGGCATAAAACCTTTGGGCAGTACTATACGTATTTCCAAAATATTCTCTCTGTATTGAATATAATACAGAGATGATAATTATAATAATAATAATAATATTAATAATGGTGACTTTTGCTCAGTAGTTTTACCCATAGCTTTTAAAAACAGGTGCTGTTAAATCATTCATGTAGTTGCTCTTTTCCTGATGAAGCCAGTAAAAAAAAAAGCTCACTATTTCACTGTCCTATCGCCAATATTAATAATTAATCCTAACATTCATTCACACATCCATGTCTAGGCAAAACAAAGAGCAAGACTAGAAGCGAGGGGCTGGCAGGGTGGGCACTTTGGCCACGCTCCCTCTCGAAATGTGAGAATTTGCATTTTTATGTGTTGATTTATTTAACGGACAGGCCTCGCAAACTGCCATCCATCAACAGACGACATTGCCGGTATGAATAATGCATCACTTACCGCCGGTCACAATCTATAACAAGGCGAGGGGGGTATAGTTTGAGCAGGGAGGAGCTGGGGGGAGTCGAGGGTTAGAGGGATTTTACTGGAGAGAATGCTAATGGCTTTGGGAGTCATGTCTGCCAAACACTTTCACTGCATTCACTCGAGTTGTTTTTTTAATACCAACGAGAGACGAATTCTGTTAGTCTATAGTAATCTGATCCAGACACAACAACAGATATAAAGTCAAGACAAGCAGCAGGTTTTAGACAATTTGTGCCTTGTTACCATAGATTCTATGTTAGGGTCTGTTAATGTTTCACAAGTTTGTGAAATTTGATTGGATTTCATTTGAACTACCGGATAATTAACATAAATAGACTTTCAGCAGAAAGCTTACTCTGAAGTTTGAAGTTGAAATGTAGTGAGGAAAATCCATGATTATGGCATGTTCATTTAAATCCACCGATTCTTCTTATGAATTTTGTAAATGCACAAAAAAAACCTGAATGGAAAAAAAGTTTATTGCCAGGATGAGGTGTAAAATGTAAAATATCGCTAAACCCAAAAAGGGTTTTCTGAATAAATGATCTGAAGTTACATGATTTTATTTCACCTAATCAAACCAAAAACAGTTTCATTACATTTAGGTATAATTTAATTTAGTCAACGTGACTGAATGAAAGTTTTATCTGTTAAACGTAATAATGTACCTGATTAAGTGGATAAGTGAATGAATAAATGAAGAGGTGAGATATGTTAAAGGAAACTGTGTCATGTGTGCTGCCGGGCGAAACATCACACATTTAACCCTGAATGTAGCCCTGAACGCATTATTAATGGCCATGACCTTTTTCAGGTTCAGGGTTCAATACCACATCTGCCAATCTGCCACTGTTGGGTCCTTGAGCAAGACTCTTAACCCACCATTGATTGGACTTTAACAGTTCTAATTGCTAAGATTGTAAGTCGCTCTGGATAAGTGCGTCTGATAAATGCCTAGATTAACATTTCATTCATGTTCTGTTCGACATTCGCACACTTTTGCCAGCGACAAAATCTCACTGACTAATCACCATGGCTTCCTTGCTTCATGAAGCAGCTCTTGTATTTTTCAGGCTGCGTCTCTGCTTGTTCCCTCTCCTAATCGAAACAACTGAGCCCTTTTGCATACTTATATATAAATATATACTTACGCCAGACCTTTTTTATTGCTTTTTTTAAGTGCCAAAACACACTGACAGTGACGGGACATGGACAGGATCAGATTGTCCAGCAGTTTTTGTGGGATTCTCTTCATATTCATTTTGAAATACCTCCTTATTTTTGTTAGCAGTGTAACTGCAGAAATACAGCATATCTAAAGTTTGCTGCCATTTATAAATTGTAATTTTAAGTGCGTCGCTTTAGAACGAAATACCAATTTTCCTCTGGTAAGATCGTGAAGTTACATAAAAAGGCAAACGATAAGCCTTCACAACAAAAACCAACTACACACCAAACCCTACGCTCTCTCAAAAGTGGGAACGGGCAAAACTTGGAGCTTTAATTCAAAGCAGCGATAGACGCTGGAAGGGAATTTCAGGCTGTGCTTCAGTAAAGCCAAACAAAAAAAGCACTTATCAGCTTTCTCTTCTTCCGATTATTTTACTGTTCTCATTAAAAATGTCTGAGACGCTCGAGTGCTCCTTTCATTTAAAGGCCAAACAGTAATATAAAAAACCCTAAACAGGCAAACGCTGACAAACTGCATGTCAATTTCATCCCAATCAAGCGACGGCTAAATGAGCGACGGTGTGCAGAGCCCGTAGGCACAAAAGCAGTCATTACTCGCTCCATCAAAACCACACACAATCTTTTTTAGCAGGATAACAAAAATCAAGGTTTTCTTACTGTGAAAAGGCCTGGCAAACACATCAGAAAAGAGACATTACATTTTAGAGAAGATCTGAATAAAAGTAATGTGTAATGTTGTCTTAAAGGCCGTCTTTAGCAGCGAAGAAATGACGCTGAAAATGTGGCAAAAGCAAAAGCATTGCCCTCCTTTTTTAGGCCTTCATTAGGTTTGTTGTTTTTGCACTGGTATAATAAACGTATATTACATGCCGTGATTCGTCTCTCTCGTGATGTAATCATCTTTTGGACTGCGGTAGCCTAGCGGTTAAGGTACTGAACTCTGGACCTGAATGGACCTGATGGTCCATGGTTCAAATCCCACCTCTGCCAAGCTGCCACAGTTGGGTCCTTAAGCAAGGTCCTTAACCCACAATTGTTGGAACTGTAAAACTATATGAGTTGTAAGTTGCTCTGGATAAGGGCGTCTGCTAAATGCTGGAAATGTAAATGTAAAATGCAAATCTTTTTCAATGATGTTCATTCCGGTATTTGTGAGCTTTAACATATCTTCGCCTATTCCACTTCCAAAACAAAGTGGTTTAAACGTTTGAAAAAAGACCATTCCTGATCAAGCTACTTCAAATCGTGGACTAGCCGGGACACAGTTTTTTCTTATTTTCTTTTCCGTTTTTTTTTAACTGCATACAAATGTCCTGTATTTTCCGGTTGTATTCAAGTAAAGAGACAGAAATAACTACAAAGAACTATATATGGTAATCATACCATTGCTAAAACAATAATATATTTATTTATTTATTTATAATATATATTTATTTAGGACTTTTGTACAGTACTACACACAAGGTTTATTTATATATATATATATATATATATATATATATATATATACACATACACACACACACGTATTTTTTTATATTATATACACACACAAAGTTTTGACCAACAACTGAACTTTTCAGTCTCTTAAATCTCAGTGAATTTCTAAATGACATTTGTGCTAGACTGCCCACCCTTAGTGAAAGTCCAAATAAAAGGCCTAGACTGTATTCATGAATACGAGTAAAGACTACTTCATTAAAAGCAACATAAAACACTATGCTCCTAGTACACGACTACCTACACAACATCCTGCACCCCTTAAAACGACCAGCTCAATCGATTTCCCCAAATCAGATTCACCATGAATAATGCAAAGGAAACCCCAGGATGGTGGACTTGTGATAAAATATTTATTGTCTATAAATGATAGTACATTCCACAGAGCTCGTTAGCTTAAGCAGAGTCATGTCGATAGGGTTTGGGCTTTCATCTGGATTAGACAACCCGATGTACCACGCTGTCTACGCTCATTAGAATAGGGGTTCTGGCCTGCTGAGAGTGAACGGGATGCTGTTTAAAAGACAAGACGACGCAAAAACAAATCAGCCATGTCCATCTGGTTTCGATTCAAATCCTGAGAGCGTGAATGTTTTCTGGCTGGCCGTGGGCTTTGAGTTAACCTTCCATATACAGCACTGTGCAAAAGTCTTAGGTCACCATTAGATTGTTGGCTATAATGGTCAAACACAGACAACAGTGGTGACAGCACTTGGAACATCCCAACACGTTTAAAGTGAATGAAACAGTACGAAGACGACTAGGGTCAGGGTCGCTCATCTGCCACAACAGCAAGAGATGATGACCGCAACTTGGCCTTATTGGCAATAAGGAGCAGGGGCAGCAATGCAACAGAACTGTGGGAACAGTTTCTTGCTGCCACTGAATAACGGATATGCACCCAAGCCATACGAAACCGGCTCCGTTGTGTTGAACTGCATCCCCGCGACCAATGGTCTGGCAAACCGTCCAACATTACTTCTTGAGCTGGAGTTTGCCCTGCAGCAAGGAACTGCTGGACAATCTGATCCCGTCTATGTCCCATCACTCTCGGTGTGTTTCGGCACTCTTGGGTGACCATACACCCTACTGAACAGTCAACATGGGGCACTCTGGTCCAGTTTGACATTCTTCTGTTCACCCTCCGTGAATATATCACTTACTACTCAATCACTATTTTCGAATTTGGCTCTCATTTGTGTAATCAAACAACTTTCTTTGACTTTTCATTTGCTTTTCTGATTATCTTGGTTAATAAAATCAACTCAAATGCTTCTTTTTTAATTGCTTCATATTCATTATGAAATATCCCCTAGCTTTTGTGAGCAGTGGACCTACCATTGTAGCCTGTAGAAGCTGTTTTTCCCTTAGTATTTTCTGGTTGCAATACAGTCAATATACCATTGCTAAAACAATGGTATATTTAATCTAATTGTGGCCTAAAACTTTAAAGACAATTACTTCAGTCATAGACATCTAGTTTTGAGAAGCAGGATGATGCAATGCTGAAAAAATGCTGACTGAAATAAAGATGAACTGAAAGTTCTTGGCTGGAACCATATGGTTTGCTTTCCACTGTAGCCCATATAAGCTGTTTTTTTCTATGTGTTTAGAATACACATTTCCTGTATTCCAATCTAGACTGAGAAAGAATGATACACAGGCATTAAACCATTGATAAAACAATAATACACTGCTCACAAAAATAAAGGGATATGTCATTAGAGGATCTCCCCCAACTTTTGTGAGCAGTGTACAGGTAGTCCTCGGTTTACGA
>JAUZSU010188076.1:0-12218 GCA_034780255.1 Parotocinclus maculicauda
TCGTCTCGTTTTTATTCGTTGACGAAAGTGTCAATTAATTTCATCATAGTTTTAATCGTTGTAAGTAGTTTTTGTTTCGTTATCGTTTAGTTTTCGTCATGAAGAAAAGGTTCGTTGACGAAAACTATGAACGAAATTAACACTGGTTGGGTGAACAGTGCTTGATATATGTGATAATAATTAAATGCATTTTTGACATTATAATTGAAATAATTAAGAGGGCATACATGTACATGTACAATAGTAAATGTAATACATTACTGTGCAATAACTCTCACCAGGAGGTTGAAATGGGCTAGTGTCGTCACAGCACCGTATTATCCTCTTTACATAAAAGATATATTTGCTGAATGTAACAAAGGTAAATCAAGCTTTAAATCATATACGTTAGGTTGTATAATCTTTAAACTCATCTATAAACTCAGAACTTTATTTAAAATGTAAACATTTAAACACAGCGGCTATTAGCTTACCTATTAGTTTTTAGTCATAGATTGTTTAGATATCGTATGCAGTAAAGATTTAGTTTAAATTAAAATAACCACTTCACTTAACAACTTAATGTTTCCATTTTTCAAAGTATCAAATCACAGCTAATTTTGGCTAAGGCACATCCTTGCTGTCTCATCTATTACAGCTATTCTCGTCTGATATTTAAAAGTCGCTTGAAAAACTTTAGCAAAAGAAACCTCGCACAGTTTGATTGGACGTGAACTTAAACTTGCAGAATAGTACATTTGTAACATGTATTATCCTATTTGGTGCTTGTGGGGCGTACTACATTCTGCCAGTTACCAATGGTATCTTACAGTGCCATATTTGAATGACAGATTCCCGATAGAAACCCACAGGGTGCTATAACTACTGTAGTATGCGGCAAAAAATGAAATGTATTTTCAGTTGTATTTAATGGCTGCTGTTTCCAATAAACATTTCATTGTTTATTTAATTAAGATTTAAGATTTAAAATTTTTGTACTATAATAAAAAATATTTATGATACTGTATATAACTATGCTTTTTATTATTTTTTTCATTTGAGTGGGCCCTGTCCCACCTGCCCTTATAAAGCAGCTGTGCTTAAGTTTATACACCCACTGTATACAACCACTTTAAGACAGGACTGTGGTAGCCTAGCAGTTAAAGTACAGGATTCTGGGTCTGATAGTTCTGGGTTCAAATCCGACCCAAGCTGCCACAGTTGGGTCCTTGAGCAAGACCCTTAACCCACCATTGCTTGAATTGTAAGATTGTATCAGTTGTAAGTCGCTCTGGAGAAGGGCGTCTGCTAAATGCTGTAAATGTTAGACAAAAAAGTAATTATACTGTATCTAGCATGGAGATAATGTGTTTTTGATGTGGCTGTGCTGTCTGGGCCTGGTGGACAATTAAAAGGTATGATGTCATTGCTCCCACTATAAACATAGGCCCTGGAATGTTACAGGTTGTTGACTGAGGCAAAGAATTGTGGGTGGTGTGTATGGAGAGACATTAAGAGTGTGAGGACCTACAGCTAAACACACACACTCACACACTCACAAAGATTGTCATTTTATTAGTGTAGGGACTTTCCATTGTCATAACTTTACTGTGGCTAGTTAATACTAAACCTATATCTGATTCTAACCTTAACCTCTCAGTAACCAAAAGGAAATCTGTTGGCTCTTTTGGTCAACAGATTTCCAACAGAGTTCTCCTAGTTAAATGCCTTGGTAATGACAGAGGTCAGAGGTTAATGGTCAGACTGGTTCAAGCAAATAGAAAGGCAACAGTTACTCAAATAAACACAAGGTATGAGGATGATCATCTCTGAATGCAGAACATGGTGATTCTTGAAGCAAATGGGCTACTCCTGTCAGAACTGAGGCTATAAATTGCACATGCTCGCCAAACCTGGACAATATAAGTCTGGAAATGTGCTGCCTGGTTTGATGAGTCTCAATGTGTGTGGTAAAATTTGGATAGTAGGATAAGCATTTGGCATAAGCAACATGAAAATTTCAATCTAATATAGCACCTTTGAGATGGGGTGGAACATGAGATTCACAATGTGCAAAATCTATGAAGAATATTTCCAGGACCTTGTTAAATCTATGCCACAAACTAATCAATGCAGTTCTGAAGGTAAAAAAGGGGTCAAAACTGGTCCTAGCAAGGTGTACCTTATAAAAATGACCCATTTTACTTTTTTAGCAGCTTGTTATGTTGCAGCCTTGTGCTAAGTTTTCGCCAGAATTCTAAACTCAACAGTCAGATTTTTGGATATTTTTGCAAGTTTATTGAAAAGGAAAAAATTTAAGTAATTAATTGACGCACAGTACACAGACCCTTTACTAAATTAAAGGACATTTTTCAGCGATCATAGCCTCCACTCTTGCTTGTGTAGGTTGCCACAAGCTTTGTACCCTGGATTTGAGGATTTTCTGACATCCTTCTCTGTCTGGTTGGATGGGGATCAGTGGACAGCCATTTTCAGGTTTCTCGAAAGATGTTTGATTGCATACAAGTCAGGGCTCTTGCTGGGCCAGTTCTTCAGGGTTTACTCCAGGTACTCTGGTTTCCTCCCACATTCAACATACATGCTTTCCTGCTGTCTCTAAGCATGTTCTAATGTGAGTGAGTACATGAGATTGCATGTATGTGTGTGTACATGTTCCCGGTGATTAATTGGGAACATGTACAAAAGTAGTTTTAGTAACCATTGAACAGGGATCCAGCACTCACAAACCTAGGGGGCACGTTCAGTAGACAATCCATCTATTAGCATGTATTTGGAAGTGGGAAGACATTGGGAAACCCAAAGAATCCACATAAAAATGTGGAGAACATACCAAATTCCACACATAACTGTTTACTGGTGGTATTGTTTAGACCTGGACTCCTAAGCCTACAGTACAGTGCAAAAGTCAAAAACAGAAAATACAGGAAATTTTTAGCACTTCTCATAGTTCTTCTTAAGATTCATACTGTCTTTTATTATTTTCTCTGTCCAGCTGATCACATACTGCTTCCATAAAATTCAGGTTTGAACCTGGGCATTATAAATATTCATATTTTCGACAGGGACCAATGATGAGACTTTTAGTACTTCATATAGCAAACATGTTAACATGTCAATGTTGATAAGAGTTGCCAGTCTGCCATGCTTGCAGTATGTTTAATGTATAACTTATGCGGATGTACGTTGAGTAGTTGTACCTGCAATAAAAACAAACATGCTCTCTTTAGTGGAACATTTCAAATGGCTATTGGGACTGCATAAACTCATGAGTGACAGGTTTAAGTCTCCATGGTGTTTTTTTACTTGATGAAGTGTGAAACAGCAAGCCGGTGTTCCTCAGTAGGGAGTGACCATGTCAGAATGGTGGAGTCATTGAGATCCAGACCAGACCACACACACACACAAATCATACAGAGATCTGTGTGACTTTAGAAAAGAGAAATGACTTTAGTCAAATGTTATACAAACTGATATATGAGCATGTGCATATCTCATTAAAGAGGTAATGATCTGAGGTGTACAACATGAAAAATAAATTGAGATTTAATCCTTCATTGTCCCAGGACAGGTTCCCATAATGATGGATGGATGTCAGATTGTGTGTTCCCTGCATTCCCAGGCTGTTGTACGGAAGAGGAATGGTTACAGCTGTGGGAAAAATGGCCTGTGCCTGAGTTTACAGCCACCACTGAGCATGCGGTTACTGAATCCCCAAACCCCCACAGCCCTGCACCCCCGGCAACCAGACTAACTTCTGCCAGTTTGACATGACCAGCCATAAACTGGACAAACGTTTACACATTGACATCATTCTAGCCGCCTTATTTGCCATACCAGTGTGGGTCACAGCATTTATGATATTGATTCCTAGCAAGCAGCTAAACATGTTAAGATAGTACAGTATATATGTATGTTTTCTAACATACAAATGCATTATTTTATTTTATTTTATTCAGATAACATTAATTAAAAGTTTTAAAATGTATAATAATATAATTGTTATTCTTTTAATAACTTAATTTATAAAATTATTTTCAATGTGCCAGGGAAGGCACACATAATGAACACATCTATTGTCATTATAAATTTAAAGTACTTCTCATTATTACTGGTCCTGACTGTATCTTAGTCTTAACCAACCCTCTGTATCTCTTCCTTATGGTCAAACAAAGAAACAGATGGGGTCAGTGTGTTTGGATGGCAAACACACGTATGGCTACTTGAGTTTGGTGTGTGTGTGAGAATGTGCATGTGAGCTAAGGATTGTGGGGAGAGTGTTATTGGGGGAAGAATAAATAGATATATGCATTGTTATCATTACATTTAATAAAGAACCTGTTAAAGGTTTAAGATCACACGATGTACAATACATATAGCTGTTTGATTATAAACAGATGTGAAAAGGCAGCACATGTATTGTTGCAGTCATACATAAACTTATGCAAAGTGTA
The DNA here is from genome assembly GCA_034780255.1 of Parotocinclus maculicauda. Classification (NCBI taxonomy): domain Eukaryota; kingdom Metazoa; phylum Chordata; class Actinopteri; order Siluriformes; family Loricariidae; genus Parotocinclus; species Parotocinclus maculicauda. Next base: position 4,452 of record JAUZSU010188076.1, read on the forward strand.
AATGTAATTCCACTGGTTTCTTTAGGTTGACTGGCATAAAACAGGATATAAGCAGATATATAAGCAAAAGAATAACCTGATAAATAGGTATTAGAAGGTTTTACCTGGAAAGCAAGAAAAACCCCAGAAGGTCCTCCACCCTGTCTCAGTTTGTCACTGTCCATTTATACAGTGCTGGCAGAAAAAAACTCAAAAAGAAACACACAAAACCATCCCTTAAATGGAGGCCACTGTCACAGATTTTGGGACTAATCCAAGTCTCAATGCTGTTCCAAATTTCACAGGTACTTTATTCGTTTTACCATTTCCTTGGTAACAAACTTTGGATCAAACGCCTGCCATGTCTATGGTGATCCAGAGTACATTCTTCATTATCAGGACCAACACTTATGACTTGTTTTATAACTTAAAATACTTATACTGCACTCATTAGTTTAAACTATATATATATATATTCCCATATTTCCATCTTAGCATTAGCACTTTATTTTACAGCAGAACTGTAATTATAAAGTCACGTTAAAAAAAAAAGTCAAAAAGTCAAAGAATTTAAGCTGAATAAGACAAGAAGATTTCATATGTATGCTGCCCATCTCTCTTCCGCCTTCACCCCCTACTTTCTCACTCATTTTCTCCTCCCATCCTGTCCCTGCAGAAGATATAAGGTGCGTGTGTGAAGGGTACTGCTTGTTTAAGTCCAGTTAGTTATCCTTACGGCGGGTGAGGGGGAGTGTAGGATCGCCAGATCCCAGCAATTGTCCCCCAGATGGCCACAGTCAGAAAGGTAAGCACTACTCCATCTAGACTAGAAACTGTTCAACATTTTAAATTTCTTACAGCAGCCATGTTATGGTTCTATTAATGAATGTGTGCCATATTTAAGCTGTACAAATGCTCCAATTATTTTAACACTTGCAGATACAGATAGAGCACAATAATAGTAATTGCTAAGAAATAAATCTCCATATACAAATGGCCTTTATTACAACCTAAGAAAAATTAATGCTGTTTCAGGATTTGGTGATCATTTGTTTTGTGCAGTGTCTCACTCTGTATGTACATTTATTCTTAAGTGAATTAACTGAATCTTTTATCTAATTATAAAATATTTATAAAAAAAAAAAAATGCCCCTGTTAAATGATGAATATAGATGGTTTTACACAATATTCACAGTAATTCTAAGCAATCAGCTTAATGGAGTTCACAATGAATGATGAACAAAAAGGAAAAGTAAAATTTAAATTCATCGAATACATTAATTTAAAGTCCATGTGGGAAAGGTTCCTGCCATCTTGCCACCAAGACCTTATAGATACACAAGTATAGATACACAGTCTGGTAATATTTTTACTCGTGGCCAAGAGTGGGATACTTTTACAGGAAGCCACCATTTGACTGTCAGGTCAAACAACCAGCCACATCACATCCGTGGGTATAGCCAGTTACATTGTAGGCTTAGTAATGAAATGCCTATAGCCAGCTACATGACAAATGTGATATATAGCACACATAGCATGGGCAGAACTGAGGCTGACACTAAGGGCCCTGTGAGTAGAGAATGAGCAGAGCAGACTGTATAAACCACTGGTAGAAGCCACTATTTTATCAAACAGCTTGTGTGCATGTGAGGAACTGCAAATATATATGTGATGCCTTATACATTTGTCAACAATCCCTTTAAAAATACAAGCATAAACATTATTTCTGATTAAATTGTATTGACTTGACTCCAATAGGAAGTCACTCAAATGCACAGACTGATATTAGCAGGTTCCTTCTGAATTCTCAATTTCATTTTCAGTGTGCTGTTAAAATGCTACTGGCTGAATAAGCAAGTGATCATACAGAATGAGTGCTCTGTTGTAGCTACTGGTCACAGAAATGGCCTAGACTGTTTGTACCACACACCTACCGCTATGTCTGAGAATATAGCACTGTTTGTCTATATTCTATCGTCCAAACTGGAGAATTTAACACCTAGGTCAGTAACATTTTTGCACATGTTTCGCACATCTTATTTTTATAAAAATCTTTTTAAACAGCATGTCATGATATCTTTAGTTTACTGTGAATCTTAAGTCAAGTTTAGCAATAGAAACTAATGAGAACAATGATTATTCAAGTTCGGTTAGGCCTTCCCTACACTCTTTTTTTCTTTTTTACTAATTTACCAATTATTATCCACAGCTACAGTAACTGTTAAAATAGAAGCATTAATGTGAGACTCCTTTACCAGGAAAGCATTTTATTAGCCAAGTAAAGAACGATTAATAGTTAAAAATTTTGTTATTATTCAAATGCTCATTATTAAATAAGTCTTTTGTACCCAGCAGTATTATTTTGAAATGAATTAAAATGTGTCTGCATGCTGCTTAAGAACACGAGACCTGTTACAAGTGTATTTGGCTTCACCATAATAGACAACTGCGTGAATTCTTTTTACGTGTGACTATAATATTTTTAATTACACTGTAAGCTGTTAAAATAAGTACATAGGTATAAAACCTATCACCCAACAGTCTTTACGTAGTCCAGTATATAGTGTTAGCACATAGTGTTAGCAATACTACAACTATATCCACAAAGTTAAAATAATATTGTGCACCTTGTTTATCTTTCACCTCAGTTCAGTCTCGTGTAAATTCCTTTTCTTGAATCAGTGCTTTAGATTTCCTTTTTGTTTTCTGCACAAAAGCTAAAACATATAAAGATTTTTCATTGTATGTTTCATTTCTATTTCTAAATTTCTTTTCTATTTAAACTAACTTGACAGTGCTTTGTAGTGACAGAATGCCTGGACTCTCACTGTTGACACAGATACCTATTTGTTAGCCTACTGATCTGTGTAGAAAATATTGAGTGAATTGGAACGAAAGTAAACACACAATGTAACTGATAGCATGGCAAGAATGGAGGAACAATGATAGCTCAGTAAATATTTGGGGTATTGTAGCCAGCTGTGTACATTTGTGTTTTCTTAACCTACCCCATTTGCCTCATGATGTGTTTATACAAGCTTTGTTCTTTGGGCAGTGTGCTGTTTGAGATTACAACAGGTTGAACAAAAGGTAGAGGGCAAGGCCACCCTTTCTTGGGGCCAAAGGACATATTTTGGAAGGCGTATGATGAACATGTTAGCACAGTAAATTGTGAATACATATGTTTAACATTATGCAACATTATCACTGTGAGTAAGGATTGTTTAGTGTTTCATTTTACAATATTTTTCTGGATTAAATTTGTGATCAAATAAATTAATATGAATGTTTATCAACTATAGTGCTACTCTTAAGATCTTTAGACTAGATGTGAATATAATACTCAATTTCCATTTAAATTATTGTTCTGTTTTCTATTCTGTGGTTTTCTCATTTCCTAATGGTCTTTTCTTTTTAATATGACATACTGCTTAGTTTTATAATTTAATTAGGTTCTAGATTAGATATAGTTTGTCCAGAATAACTCTTTCACCAATAACTGTCGTTTCTAAATACAACGTTTAAAAATAAATAAATATTTTTTCTTACATATGATCAGATGATTTGATTTTTATCTGAGAGCTACAAATGACAGCAAGCATAAACATTTTTGTTCAACTTTCATTGCAATGAAAACTTCATCATTGTTATAGAAAGAAAGCAGGCACTCCAGGCTTGTACCTGGCTCTGCACTCTCACTAGCTTCAGCTTTAACCTCTATGCCTTTGTTAACTTTGTCAAATTCCACATATTCAACTAGGTGATGGTGTTTTAAATGTCTTCTTAAAATTGTTGTTCTCAAAGGTTTTCAGAGCTGTCCCTACACGACTTAGTAGTAATCTTTGTAGTTGTTTATTTAGCTTATTTAGCTTTATTTCCTTTCCCCTTGCTTTGTTTGCAATAGACATGATTAATATAGACATCTCTGTAGACCCAAACTAACTATGCATATGCAAATACAGTGTCAAAAGTCTGAAACCACTTCAATTTTTGCTTAAAGCAATAGTAATTAATGCAATATTATAAACATTGAAAAACATATATTTCAGGATATATTAGTATTGGTTTGCCCTGTTTTGCAGTGTGCATTATCCATGTTATTTCAGTATGATTTCACAATATTCCAAAAAGCATCTTGTGATGTTACTGAATGCTTTACCTTCCAGTTTTTTAAGTTCCCCACAAATGCTCAGTGTGGTTTTTTTTTTTCAATAATTTTGGTTTTGGGTCAATATTTTGTTCAATCACTTTAATTTGTTATACTTGCACAACAGCACAGGGTGCAAGATGACGACCAACCCTGGACAGGCCAGCATTCCATTGCAGAGCACATACACACATTCTCATTTATGTTGGGACACCAACTGAGATGTCAGCTGAGATGCCAGCTGACCTAAGGAATGTAGTTAAAATGTGAGAGGAAATCTCAGATTTTTCAAACTAGATGACTAGTTTAACTAGTTAATGCAGATGTGTTTAGAGGTATACTTCACAGAAGTAAATGATATTTGCTTATTCTGCAATAGATTAACCATTTCAAATAAATTAATATACAAGTAGAACAAGGGTTATTGTCGTACAATAGCTCATTATTCAGGAAATATAGCAGACCTTTAAGGAACTGAGAAGGATCACAAATTGTTCATACCACGTCAGCTCTATGGGAAATAGATAAATGTGTTTAGCCTAAAGGCATGAGAAATGTCCTTTAGCTATACATCCAGGCTCATAAAATTTAGTTTTACACAAACGTTAAAACGTAACTGTCGAGGTGTAGCAATCAGGTGTGCAGAGGTCTAGGACCCTAGACCCTAGACCTCAACCACTGTGACCCAGTTCCAGACCTGGCAGTGCCTTTCTGCTACGGCAATAGCGACCTCTATGGGTTCTGTGACTGAATGGCATTCTGTACAGGGCATGCTAATACCTGCACCCTGTGTTCTCACCCTGTGTGGTATAGGTGATGGACAGGAAATTAATTCTCTGTACCTGAATCAGATGGTTCATAAAATGAATTAACTGAGTTATTTAATTACATGATTGTTCTTGGTCTGTGGAAACTGCAGCTTCATCTTACAGAGCCATAGAACAGAGCTGTCCATGACATGCACGTGCGAAAACTATCATCTGACTGAGAAAGGTCAAAGACTAATTTTGTTCCTCAGAAATATGGACTTATGGGCATTCTTACAACCCAACATTAAACTGAACGTACAAACAATGTTAAGTTAGAAGGAACATTTCCATCCATGTAGAATATTTGTAAACGTAGTATGTGAAAAAATCTTAATAGTTATAAACAGATGAGATGAAGTGGGGAAGGTTACAAGAAGCAAAACGTGAATTTGAATTGTCAAGCACTATGCTCAATCAATGCAAAAGACGTGACGTGCAGGCATTATTTCACAGATTCAACGTTCATTGCTTGAACATTGTTTGCCCCACCTTACTTTTATTTAGATTTTTTGTACAGATTTTCCTTGTTCTTGTACCCTAAATAATGGGAACGTTTTGGAAAATGCAAATATAAAAAACAGAGTAGATGTACTTTGACTTATGTCATTGCAGACAGTACGAACCCAGTATATGTATTGTTTTGTCTTATCAACTTTATGTTACTAGCTAATAAACATCCATTCATGCATTTCTGGCCCATAACGCGTTCCAAAACAATTGGTACATGGTCAATTCAGGCCAGTAATGAGGTAAAAAAACAAAAGGCTGAGTCTTTGTTTGCAGAGGATCTCAAATTATTGGATTACATTTTTTTTTTAATAATGCTCCTCAAAGAAAGACTGGAAGAGTTTTCCATATGTCAGTTTCAGTCATCTTGAAGGAATTAATGATGCTATAATATCTCAGTGTATTTTTCCTGAATTAATGCTGCCACCACAGAACTCAAAATGACTTTTGTCAAGAGCACTGGCACAATCCCATACCATTGCTTTTGGACTGATAATAGTCTGGATTATTATTTTTTTTGTCTGGAGCTCACAGCCTGCATTTCTTCTATGAAAAATACAAAATACTGATTCATCTGACCGCAATTCACATTTCCACTATGTTCTGGTAAATTTGAGATGCCTCTGAGCCCAGAGAACAGAAGACGCCGTGAGCTCTTAATAGTTCTCCCCATTTTCAAATTTCCATCAGTTATCTTTCCTAATATTTGTTTTTTATTTGTATGTCTTAACTATTATTTTTTAATTCATTACATTACTTACACACAAAGAGACAAACAATACAGTTTACTGGCCATGTCTTTAGGTAGTCACTGAAAAGTCACCCGCATTTGGTGTCTTTAAATAGTATGCTCTGTTGCTTATATTAATTAGGGATTAAATCAGATTAAACCCTCAGCTGTTTACAGGGTTACAGTTCTGAGTACACTGAGCATAAATCTGGAATCCACCCTGAACTGAGCACAGAGCAGTACAATAAAGTACTTATTAATCATACTGGAGTAAAAGTAACAAAATCTTTCTGAAATAATTATTAAGTAATGAGAAATGTACATAGCAGTTACCATGTTTAGCATGAATAACCACAGGACCTTTTTCACAGATATAAATGAATTTATGCAGTAAATGCATAGCTAGTACATGTCTGTACTGCCTAAATTCATACCTGAAAAATACATCGTGTGCTATTTATAATTGTAAGATACACCATCTGAACTGGATTGTTTTGATTTTGAAGTCCCCAATACAAATGTAAATGTAAATTATTACAGGTGTGGTCTGACTAGACACTTGGTCTTGCCATAAGAGGATGTTAAAGTACTTCCCATGCTGTATATATAAAGGCTCTTAGAGGCTACTCTTGAGTAGCGTACCTCTTAATGCGAGATTGCTTACGCTGAACTATCTGTTAGTAGTGCTTCTGTAAAAGCATGTGCGGTGAACAGGTCCTGGATTGCCAAGACAAACCACCAGTAAAAAATATTGTTTGATTCACTGACCAACAAGGGTTGCTCTCACAGTTCAGTTGTCTACCATCCAAACACAGGTGATACCCCTCTCTCTGATTGGACCATTTCCCCATTGATCTGGGAAACCATTGTACATGACATCTGGTCATCTCTAATAATGACACAAGGGACAACAACAGCTTCATCAACAGATGTTGTACCAGGTTAATATTTTGAATGTTTCCACAAATAATGACCTAACAATCGTTTCTATGTCCTATTAAATATTATACGGCCCATAATTTCTCACACAAGACATTTGCTGCAGTGCTAATTTGAATGTGCATATAATTCTGCTGTCAGTGGAGGTACTGATGATGCAAGTAGCTGTGCTTGCTCCATCTCTCACAACCTTTACATACACTGTAATTCTAAATTGAATTAAGAATGCAATCATCTTTGAGAAGAGATTCTGCTGTTGACCTTTTTGTCTGGTTGTATTCAAATTTTTAGCTCTAAAATAACCAAGATAACCTCATAGCTGGAAACAGTCATGCTTAAAATACAATATTTATTTTGGTAAGCATATTTTACCTTTCATAATTGAAAATGGATCTTTAAATCTTTCCTCATGAGTGCCATAAATCAGTGTTAATGTTTGTGGATGACTTACTGCTGCAGATGGGGAAGAAAATTCTAGAGTTTATGAAGGCTGGTGGTGGTGGTGGTGGTGGTGGCGATGATGTAATAGTTTGGGAGATACAGAGGTTGGACAATGAAACTAAAACACCTGTCATTTTTGTGTGGGAGGTTTCATGGCTAAATTGGACCAGCCTGGTGGCCAATCTTCATTAATTGCACATTGCACCAGTAAGAGC
>JAUZSU010188087.1:0-23884 GCA_034780255.1 Parotocinclus maculicauda
TCAGTGGTGGTTAAGAGACCAGAGATTCGGTGATGGGTAAGGGACCAGAGATTCAGTGGTGGTTAAGAGACCAGAGATTTGGTGATGGTTAAGGGACCAGAGATTCAGTGGTGGTTAAGGGACCAGATATTCAGTGGAGGTAAAGGGACCAGAGATTCAGAAAGGGACCAGAGATTCGGTGATGGTTAAGGGACCAGAGATTCAGTCGTGGTTAAGGGACCAGAGATTCAGAAAGGGACCAGAGATTCAGTGATGGTTAAGGGACCAGAGATTCAGTGGTGGTTAAGGGACCAGAGATTCAGTGATGGTTAAGGGACCAGAGATTCAGTGGAGGTAAAGAGACAGAGGATTTAAGAGACCAGGGGACCACTGTCACAGTGAAAACAAGAGGACCAGTGACTAAGGTCCACATGTCCCTGAAACATGTTAAAAAGCATTTTGCTTCAGACTGTTCAAATATTATAATACTATTTCTAGTTTGTTTCCTGGAAACATGGCCCTTACAGGTTACAATAAACAGAAGCAGCACAAAATGGAATGATTTCCAGGCCACAGACAGAAGTATATTATTGCATGAATCTGTCAAGGGGCTCAACCTTTGTACTGGCGCCACTGAAATGAACATGTTAAACTTCTTACATAACTTGTCATATTTCTAGAAGTTCTGGTTATGATCATTTTGACCCTTTGCAAGTGAGTAGGCTATGTTTTTTGCAGATGAAAAGTGTATCTTATGCAAGATTAAGTACATTACTTGACTACTAAGGGCTTGTAGACAGTGTTGTTTATGACATTTGTTTGATATACCTAGCTTAGTGTGGTTATGCTGTTTGATTACAGGCATCATATCTATTGCTGTACCTACTCACAAGTTCAAAATCTAGACTGTTATATTTGCTAATACAAAAATGGTGTATGTCAATTTCTGGTACCTGCCACATGTTTAAACATATTCATCCAGCATGGGCTGTACATTGATGCCTCTAATTTTTATCACTGAATCATTACCGTGTTAACAGCATATCACCAGCCTATTCCTAACACATTTCGTTCTTGCATTTCTTCTGTGAAAATATTTGATGCAATTCATGATTCAGTCATTGGCTAGCATTTATTAAAATGACTGGATTCATTTTATGGGCTTCACTGTACTTATCCGCATCATCCAACCACAGAGTCAGAAAACATTATAATTACTCGCTGCTTGATTCTGACATTGACTGAACAAATAAATGGAACTAAGCTTTTCCGAATCCATAATAAGAATGATATAGTACAATAGATAGAGCATACTATTATGCGAGCAGTTTCTTGGCAACCAGTTGAAGGGTGTCTATTATGAAAGTCACACGTAAAAGTTTTTTGAGTATTTCAGACCATTATAATACATTCAAAAGTGTTTCACTTTATAATTTGTTGGACATAATTGTTGCCAGGAGTTCATGGTAATAATGTAATGATGTGGTGGCCCTGGCCCTGCTGTCTCCACTTGGAGGAAATGGGTCATGGGTATTATTAATAATAATAATAATAATAATAATAATAATAATAATAATAATAATAATAAAAGACAAAATAAACACAAACAGTGGCAGTAGAATGGGTTGTACTGAACCCCTCAGTGACTGTGGATCACTTTTATAGGTTTTCACCTCCCAACAAATCACTTTTCACCGTTTTGGCCTGCCCTCAATAAAGAAATATTTTGATAACATCAGTTTAGTGCAATAGCAGCAATTGATTATGATTTTGATTGTAATTTTCAGTGTAAACAAGAATTTGGATATATAATATATTATCAGAATAAATATACTATAATCATTGTACAGTCATATAACAAAGCTGCCAGTTCAATACATGTGTATCCATTAATTTTGTCCTAGCCATCACAAAACTGAGGAACACGATGACAAGGACACTGCAGCATGTATTCACCATGTGTCATCATGGAGTGACAGAACTGGGCATGCAGCAGCTGTTTCATTCACCACAGATAATCACCTAACCACATCTGGGAGTTTTCCAAAGCAAATTATTTGTTGCAAAGTCAACAGCGTTCACATTGATGAAATAAATATTCAAGTCTGGGTGAGAGTTTATAAAATATACTATAATAACAGCAGCCTGGAGGGAGTGACAGGATTTCGTTCAGGATTACAGGGTGGACTGAAATCATTGCTCTTTTTGCATTGAAGCAAATGATCACAGAGGTGCGGACAGCTGGCGTTCCTCAGAGTAAGGTCTGAATAAAAGAGAAAGAGTCTTGCTCTTTGAATCCGAACTAGGACTGACTTACTGGATGACAAGATGTTTTTAAGAAGAAGAATGTGAAGACAGAGGCATTTTGCAAATTGGATGGGTTACAAGAGGGCATGAAAAGAAAAATTGCAATTACTTGAAAATCGAAACAAGTAATATACAGAAGGTTTTTTTATCCAAAGGGCTTAGTGAATAGTAAATGAATGAGCTGCCTCTTTGTACTAAGTGCAGTTGGGCTGAGCGCACTGCAGGAATAACCTCTTTTTAAGACTGGCCAGTTGGAGATAATAATAGGTGATAATCAATAATACTAGGCATGGTACACAATGTACTTTTAAGCCACAGTGTTTATAGCAAATTGTATTAAAGTCACAATGCACTTTAGTTTGCATCTCGAAAGCTGGTAAAATTTGATACAAAATAATGTAAAGAGACCTGTTACTGTAAAATATATAGTACAATAATCTAAAGTACAACCCCAAATAAGAAAAGCTGAGACAGTATGGAAAATACAAATGGAAACTTATGTATTACTTTGATTTTTCTTTAATTACACCCAGTATGAACCCTATATATTATTATATTTTGTTTCTGTTTTTTCTGTGGGCAGTATGGTGGCTCAGTGGTTAGTACCTCTGCCTCACAGCAAGAAGGTTGCGGGTTTAATCCTAGGGTTGAGCAGCACTCCATCTAGAGTTGTTCATGCCCTCGCCCCCAGAGTTGCCGGTTGGGTACCAGTTGGTCCGTGAGACACGGGTACCTTTGGCAACAATGAAGCATTATTTTTCTGGGCTTATTTCTGCCAAGAAAATTACATCCAAAGTACTGTACATCAATGGACTTTAGGTGCCACCACACAGTGGACTTAACAGTGCCAGAGAATCGGCATTGATGGGGGCATCACACAAACATTTCCACCATGCATCACATGACTACTACATCAGTTTGTCTGTTATATCAGTGTGGTTCAGTACTGGTCTAGATAAGAGCTCTTTGTTACTATAACGTGGAGACACCCCTGATCAGTTTCAAGTGATAACTGATAAAGCCCAAATTCTGAGGAGCACTAAGTTTTGAAAGGTTGTGGTGAAAACATAATGGGAAATGCACATACAAAAATTATATTGTGTGCAAACACACTGTAGTTTTATGGACTTTCTAGCACCCTTGAAAATGTTTATGTTTTTTAGAAGAGCAATACTTCTTTACCTCCTGAGTCTCAGTGCTTCTTGTTGTAAGGATTGGGCTGGACATGACACTTTTCATAAGACTGTGTGCATAATTATAATCTGAATAATCTGTCACATAAATTAAATATCAATGAAAAGATCTGTGCCAATTAAAAAGTGCATCCATGCTCTGTAATATGTGGGCTAATTCATGTACTATTTAGTGCTGTTTCCATAATCCTATTCTAAATTAGTCGCTCAAATCACGAGTAAATTTATGAACTGTCCTTTACTGTTTGATTATGGCAGAAATCAAAAAGACGTATGAGGCCAAATAATGTGTCCTACATTTTAGTAAATCTTACATTTACATTATTTAGCAGACGCCCTTATCCAAAGCGACTTACATCTCATACAGTCTTACAATCCAAGCAATCTGGGGTTAAGGGTCTTGCTTAAGGACCCAACTGTGGCAGCTTGGCAAAGGTGGGATTTGAACCCTGGATCATCGGCTCCAGAGTCCAGTACCTTAACCGCTAGGCTACCACAGTCTTACACAATTGTCAAAGGCATGAATAGGTTATTCAAACCTTTAAATGTAAATTTGAAAGATTTACGGCATGCACTTAAAGGTCAAAGCAACCAGTAAGTGCTGAATATGTGAGTTTGCAATATATTGCGTACGCATACTGTATATAGTAAAGAGAGTGCACACTTTGTGACTGAGTACAGTTACCGGGTTTTTATCCAGAAATTTAATCTTGGGTCTTGTGCTCTGTTGATACATCACTGGACAGCTACAGTGACAACCAGAGAGAAAAACACAGCAGTGCACTACAATACAAAATGGCATCCACAACATGAAATGGCATCCACAGACATCGGGAATATGCATTCATAATCATACAAATAATAAATCACAAACTTGAATGATAATATACCTGTAGGTCTCCACTATCTTTATACAGTATTTGCCGAATAAGCCATTATTGTTTTCTCACACTGTAGTTTTCTTTCAAACACACAATACTATACTATACTATACTATACTATACTATACAGTATAGGTATACTATGTATAACTATGTATAACTATGTCTTTTTACATATTTTGACTAAAACCCAGATCTCTATGGTTATACGCTTATTTTCTAGTTTCAGCTTTCTTCTCTAACGACTAATAGAGCTCGTATTTTCACTTAAAATCTTTTTTCTCTTTTAGCACTTCTTTTGGAAGTTACATTTTAGTTTGTTCTCTTCTCTGTCTCTGTAGCAGTTTATTTGATTGACTCATGCCTCCAGTGTTGCCGACCTCCAATTCTGTCTGTGTGGAGTTTGCATGTCCTTCTACTCTGGGTGCAGCGGTTTCCTCCCTTAGGTTAATTTATTACATTAAATTGGCCTAGCATGAGTGTGTATGACTCAATTGTAACATCGTGCTTGTCATAAATAGCCATTGATGTCAAAAGCGATGTTAAATAAATAAAGGCTCATGCTTATTAAGTTTAACATCTTCTAACTCAATACTTTATAAAGTCTTTATCACCTCCAAACTCATTTTTCATTCTTTCTGTTTGATTGCCCACTTCATCCTAAAAGTTTTACAATCTTTGGTAGCCCACGCCTGGCTCTATAAATCCGATGCAGTGTTATTAATGAAAACAGACATTGCTAGATAGGTGGTGAGTCTCTCTAACACCAAGCTAAATGAGCTCTCAGGATATTTTATGAATTATTAAAACTGCCTTAAGGACCTTTTGCCATGGACCCTACATGTGTTTGAATTTCTAATTCGTTTTGACACTGAACATTGCAAGAATGCACAAACCACCTTCTAAATTCAATGAGACTTTTATGGCATGCTGTATATCAAGTAAGACAAGGGTTTACTTGGGCAACATGTTTTCTTTGTCAGAAAACTGATTCCAGTTGACTTACTGTGACCCAAATCACCTTCACTACAGGTCCGACAAAAGCCAGATGAACATTTCATTGCCTGATCTCATAACACGATGGAAAACACTCCAGGTCTGCACAGCTTTACTGTGTATATAGATTATTAACCTTCTCCTTTTCTCCCTCAGGATACATTCAGCTCCAGTCAAGGCAGGCATGAATAAGCCAGAATTATAAATGTGAATTCTGAAAAGACATCCATCGAGTTCAGATTTGTGAGTAAGAGGTTAAAGTTTATTCTCTTAATATAGATGAGGTAATTGAAACAGACTATGAACTAAATTTCTCAAAAATGATACTGAAATGAATGTGGTGTACCTTACTGCAAATGCTTTCTCTAAAAGATCAGGTATCGACCAGTCATTTTAGAAAAGTCACAAAGTCAAAATTCTACATCAGTGATGCTCTGGCTATGACGCAGCAGAAACAGGTGATGCCTTAAATTGTTTAGTTTGTTTCTTGCGTATTAATGCTTGTAGCCAGGATATGTTAAGCACAACAGTAAAATAATCTTTATGAACACAAAGATCGAATTTTAAACAGCAATTTGGGAAAGAAAGATGTTTTATATCTAGTGAAGGTACATGGAGTGTTTGTTAAAAAACAATAGGGATTTGCTTTACCCAGAGCAGTCATGTTAACTTTGCTAATAAGTTCCCTGTTACAACTTAAAAAGGAAAAAAAACATTGAAAACTGAAACAGCAAAGAACTAATTAACAAAAGCTTGTTTTATCCCAAAACACACCAAAATGATGCAAGTTTATATCAAACCACAATTTTATGCAAAAGTTTGAGCACCCCTGCTAAGAAGTGTGTGTCACTTCTCCACAGAAATCCTCTGACTAAGTGTGAAAGTGTTGCATCAGGTCCCAAACAAGAATCATACTGAGACAAGTCCCTACTCAAAGCTACAAACCATTTTAAAGAGAATTAATTAGCAGCTGAATTTATCAACTGACTGCACAAGCAATGAAACATCATGTCAAGTTAAATGTATATAGCACTGCATATAGCAAATAGCCCTTTTTTCAGACCATTGTCTTAAAGCAGCATCACAACTATCTACACCCACGGCCATAATTGAGCAAGCCTATGGCAACAGTGACAAGGCAAACTCCCTCAATGTTATAAGGTAGAAATTTTGGGAGGACCAACACTCAAAGAAGGACCCAACCTTCTTGGGCAGCCTAGATTTTTATGTATGAAATAATCTGAGTTCTCTTCGCTCACACCTGCACCAAGAGGAATTCCTTGTATTTCTTGTACTTGGCGAATACATGGTTCTGATACTGGTTCTAATTCAGTACATTTATAGTAATATTTTAAATACACAGACAAAAAATATAAAAATTACAAAAGAAAATATTTAGAAAGTATAATAAAATAATATATAATAATATATTGATTGTATTAAATAGAAAATAATACAATATTACAAAGAGTATAAAAGTAAAAAGAATATAGAACTACAGACTATAAGACAATAGCATATACAATAAATGGAACAATAGGTAAAATAGCATAGATGTGAGTATCTACATTATTTACTTCAACAACAGCCCATGCCTTCACGCTTTCTTATTCTTCAGTTTTTTTTATTTGTTTACTTAACATTGGATTTGCATCAATGGCTATTTACAACAGAGAAGTCAATGCAGATTTTGGACATGGCTAACATAAGGTTTTTCTTTTTTTCACAGTAACATTTTAAAGTGGCATTTGTGAATGTAGTGCGTGGCCAAGGGATCGGAGATCATGGTTCTTCAGCTCAGGTCTTTTACACACTGAAAATCCTCCAGGTTGCTTAAATTATTTGATTATATTATGTGCTTTAGATGTGCTTAAAATAATTTCCAATCTTTATTTGAAGAATACTGTCTTTAAACATGATATTGTTTCTCACATATGTTGAAAACTGCAGATAATCTGCTCACTGGCGCTTCTCATAGACTTTTGTGTATACTGACTTTGTACCAAATATGAATTATAATAACCTGTTGTCAAAGTAAATGTAACACATTTCCTTTGTTTTTATTTGCATGTCCCATACTGTCCCAAATTGTTCTGGTTAGGGGTTGGTACAATTTGCTGAAAAATAGGTGCTTTGATGAATGACATCCCCACATTGAATATTATTTGAGGTTTTCACTATTCCTTCAATCAATTTACTTTAGAGTTCCGATATCTTTAGAGCAAAAGCAAATTACATCAAAGTAGACATTTGCTTTCAGGACGTCATTTTATGACTGGACAAGCAAATTTTATGCTGCCTGTGATTGCACTGTGGCATTGTGCCTCATGATGATGTCATATAGAAAGGGTTCTTTTGCACACTGCATAGTGCTTTCTCTGACTGTTCGAAGTGGGAAATTATAACATTCTTATCAATGTGCACAATAATGGAGCTGCCAAATGTGTTAGAAGAACAAAATCAGTGTTCACCCAGTAAATGACTTACCCAGTATTTCTTTCCATACGTATGCGTTTTCTACCCAAATTATCTGCCTATCACATCACATGGTGAAAATTAATTTCATGTTTTTGCCTGCACAGTGTGCGGCACCATCGGCCAGTATTCAGTGAGTCAAGATGAGAAATACAGCACCATTGTTTCCCTGGCTCCCTGTTTAGTGAGAAGGTTATGTCATCGTTCTGTAATTCGTGAGTTTTATGTATCTGAGTTATGTTGCAGAAGAGGGTATTAAACACCTGCTTCAAGGATGGAAGCCTGCTTAAATGTGAGGGGATTTCATGCTGAGTTTCTGAGCATGTAATCACCTTTTTACCTCCCACAGAGACAGATGGAGTGCACATTACCTTCTCTCATACTAGATGTGAGAGATTTGGTTACAGTGAATAGGCTCTGTTTGACCTTAAATATAGTCTTCACATTAAACTCACTCAAAGGGACACTTGGTCCTATGAACATATGTAGACACCCACAAACACACCTGCCCACCTGTGCACACCCCCAGACATCTATATATGAAACGGATGAACACACATCATGCTGAGCCATTTTCTCATTCATACTGTACAAGGGCATCAAGTAGTTGTTATGATGTGGTTCTGAATGGGCAGGTCTGTCTGACCTTCATTCCAGATAAAATGTGTTTTAATTTAATCTGAAGATGGTAAAAATGCTACAATCACCTAATTTCCTGTCTCAAAACTGAATACGTAGGTCAGAAGACTGATTTATCTATCCAGGTTCATAAGTGTTTCTCTAATAAATTACAAATCCCAGAATCATAAAAAAATTAAATTGGGATAGTATGAAATATGCAAATAAAAAACAGTGTATCTTACATTAACCTTTATCTAATTGCAGACAGTATGTGCCCATGATAATGCATGTTTTTATTTTTATTTTTTTAGTTATATATACATCCATTCCTGCATTGTATGCCCACTATGTAGTGGGGACATACAGTAGTTTTATTCCTAGTAATAAGGTTAGAAAAATTGCATCCACAAAACCCTTTAGGAGGAATCATTTAGGACGAAATCCAGTTTACTAACAAATGCATGACAAAATTCTTTAAATGTTCCTCAACAAACAATTTGTAGAGATATACATATTTCTTCCTCTATAGTGCATAATATTGGTAAGCAGCTTAAGAAATCCACAGGAGTTTCAGTTCATAAAGGGCAAGGACTCCAACTTAAACTAAAGAGATGTGATCTCTGATCCCTCTGACTTCACTGCATCAAGCACCGCCATTCATCAAAAGCTAATATAACCACATGGGCAAGAAATTACTTTGCAAATCTTTGTCAGTCACTATAATACTGAGCTACTTTCACAAAAGCCACTTAAACTTTACAAAACAAAAAAAAATGTCTTATGATAATCATGTCCAAAAGCGTTGTCGATAAATCTCCAGACAAGGATGCATCTGAGATGGACCGTGTCCCAAAGATGAACCAAAAACCAAAATGAATATCCAGACTTGTAACAGCAATAATTCCTAAAAGTTTAGATCTATAATGGTATGGGGCTATGTCATTGTCCTTGGCAAATGTAATTTACACTTCTGTGAATAATGCAGAAAAGAACATTAAAACCTTGAAGCAACATATGCTGCCTTTTCCAGAAACACCAATGCATTTTTCAAACAAGACAATGCAAAACCATATGCAGCACACATTGCAAAGGTACAGGTACTGGACTGGCCTGCCTGCAGAGAATGTGAATTTTTAGTGGACAAAAGAAAATAGAACAACGGTATCCCTGTTCTGATGATATAGAAATATATATAATTGATATAATTTGTGCCAAAACACATTTTAAGTGTTGCGAGAAGAAACGGCAACATTACAAAGTGGTTAATCCGTTACTGTCCCAACTGATTTGCAATGTGTTGCAGGTCTGAAATGGATGTATATCAACAAATGAAAGGCTTCATACTGTTTGCTTTGAAAGTAAATGTAAAAAAAAAAACACTGTAACAACTCTTTCTTATTTGGGTTTCTGCTTTCTTTCATTAAGCATGGTGTTAGTTCTACATAAATGATTCCTCTAACCAGTTATAGACCACTATTTCTCTGCATTCCTCTTTAACTTCTACAATGTGAAACGTAATATAACAAGACTTTATAAAGACTAACACATTTAAACCATGAGTCACTGAATTTGTAGAGATAAACTACAGGAATTACATTTAGTCGAACATAATAACTGAAACAGAAAGACTACATTGCACTCGGGTGGTGCAGAACTCACATGCAGACACTATTAACTGTGTTTGAGGGAAAGAAATATGTTGGGGGATTATCCAGTGGCGCTACAACAGACAACCCAACCAAGCTTTACAATAGACTGCTGCCCAATTCCAAAGCATGCTTACACCGGTCCCATGTTCCTATAGGGATGGTGACCCTACACTATAAAAAATACATTTAATAATTTAATAATAAATAAACTAAAAATCTAAATAAATAAATATTATAAAAATAATTAATTTCAAATAACTGCTGCCAAACTTGTTGAAATAATGGCTGTAGAATGACTACAGATGTTCTCTTAAGTTTTATCTGTGAGTATCTAGAATTGTTTGGAAATTGTCTAGAAATGACTACAGTTTTGCTGCAAATGGACGCCTTGCACGTACTGTCCTTTTCCCCCCAAAATAAATCTTTGCAGATGTCATCATTATGACTGTGCATCTTACCTCAAGCTTCTGTATTTCTTCTAATATGGTTTTAGATTTTACCCATTACCATTCAGTTAATAAGGGATTAACTACAACACAGGCAATATCAGATGGATCAGGTTTCCTAAACCCAGATAAGATTCATAAAGCCAGTGCTCACTCTGTTTTCTAATTTGAACCTCAGTGTTTCTTTATGGAAGTTAGGTTTAAGCATCCTCTACCACCATGGGGGCCTGAGTCAACAGCAGATTGCCTTTTTTAACATCCATAACATATCCAATGAGACAGAGTGGGTCACAGCAGGGTTCTGACCCTTAACCCATCTAGACCTCCATGCGGTACAATGCTGCCTATATTGGCCCAGACAGACAATTATAGGTCTGGCAGCAGGAAATATCGATGGTGTTCAGTTCAGTACAACTGACTTGACCTGAAAATGGGTTCACAGCTGTGTGAAAGAAGAGTGTGTGCATGTTACAATTATCCAAATTAGTGGAGAGCAGCTTGCAGTGTCAAGGGTCAGAGGAGAAAATGATGATCAGGATAGCACATGGTGCTGAGCAAACTGCATAATGGCGATAAAGAGATTGGATCTCAGTATGTTTTTCTCAGTAAGTCAAATCTATTTTTAAACTTTACTAAAAGCATGTAAATAACCAAACCTCCACTTTCTACTCTGCCTGGTTAAAAAAATAACCTCCCAGGACCACTAACTCTCATTCTTTAATATCAAACGTGTTGATATTTCACTTTTCACATCCTTTCAACGTGTCATTCCCCCTCTTTTGTTTTTCAGATCCCTGTTTTTTAATAAACTTGATAGTGAGCGTACAAAAACAAACCGGCAGCAAAGAAGGATGCATTTGCATTTTATAATGAGTCTGCCATCCTGAAGTGTATGCCACAAAGTGCCCAAACAGAGGTTTTGTTCATCAGCATATTTACAGAAGCCCTGATTAACAAACTATGCACAGAAGCTCACAAAGGCTTCCAAATTATCATTCAGCTTTCTGGCACATTTACATCATTCTGGGTACCACTTTTATGAACCCTGTGCACTTTAGTGCTGTCAGAGCTCCTCTGTGTTACCTTGAAGATCAGAAGGTGAGCACACTTGATGCATTATTCGAGGAAATTTTAGATCGTTTTTACAACACAAGCTACATCTTCTCATTCCGAGTGCATCTTGTAGACTCTCCCTCATCCCCAAATGGCTAGCTTCATTAAATATCAAGAAGGCTATTAAAATTCTTGAGTGACGATAAAGAGATCCAAGCAACCATGGTGTTTGGTTAAAGCATGCTCCTTTGTAACACATTACCAGCAGTTTCTTTGTATTAACGGCTTGTGCAATTTTACATACCAGAAAGAGGACATAAACTGCACATCCTCATAAACTGATACTGCAAAAATGTGCATGAAGGATTAGAAAACATCATATCATGTTTTTTGTGTGATGGCTAATATAAAATATTTCCATAAGTACTAATATAAATAATAAATCAATAGTTATGTGGTATTCATTATGTCAGGCTTAAATAAATAATTGTAATAGGACTGTTTTCTAAAACTGGTGGAGGATACTTGCCAGTATTATAATTTTATACAGTAAGTGCTTATATCAGATCCTTTAACATGGAGGCTGTAAATCATGAAGAAATAATCTTGGCCTATGATATTATTATACTCTATCTACATTTGTGCACTGCCTAGGGTGTAGAAAGCCTTTTGCGCTACACTGTGCAAGGAGTAGGAATTTATTTGGGATTCATACATGAACCAGCCTAACTCTACACTGACAAACAGTGTCCTGAATGAGGTGCCTCTTTGTGGTTGTGCAAAATGAGTGCCCTCTTGATGACAGGACGTAGGCCAAACACTTAATGGAAGTCAGTATTGTGTAGTGACAGGGTTTGCCAGGGTTTCTGAGTTCCTTAGTAGTAGGGATAGTAGCTCCTGTCTGAATGGGGGTGACCCCATGTGACAGAAACAGAATGAGATATAAACAAGAGTTGGCTCAGTTGAAAGAGCAGTTTTTCCAAAGGATAAGTCTGCCTGTTACAAATGATAAGTATGCTGCCTCTGGTGAAGTGAGGTTTAAGTAACCTGACAAAAACACCAGAAATACTTGTGCAGTATTAAATAGCTGAAAAAGTAAAAACCTTGATCATGAATCACAAATCTTTTTGGATGGGTATCAACCAAGAAACCTCTTATTTGCAAGGAGAACATTGTAAAAAGGCTAATGTATGTTAAAGCTCACAAAGATTAGAATGAAGATCAGTGGAAAGGGCTTTTGTGGAGACACAAATGCAAGTGTGAATTTTTTTTTATCCAGTCATAGGCAATATGTTATATATGGTAACTATACCATACAGTCTAACGGTGGCCTAAGACTTTTTCCAGAGTGCTATAAGTTATTCGATAACAATGATTTAAAATATGTAATTGAAACATTAAACAGCCTGTTATAGGTTTTTGCCCATTCAATTAGAAAAGGTGGTTTTATGTAGTTTTAAATAACTGCCTGGGGGCATTTAATCGGATTTCACTTTACTTAAAGAACTTTGGTCAAACTAGTTGGCAATTATTCCTAGACTAGTAGTCTAATGATGTCAGTTTGGAAACTCTTAACAAGAACCAAGCCTGCTCCCTATGCACCTGCACCTTTGTACTATGATTAAATAAACTTGGCAAAGGGATCCCTCTAATGTCAACCTATTTGAAGCTACTCTTGGTAGTTTGGTACTCTTTTTTGTTTTCTTTTCTTTTTACAAAAACAATTGGACTGATGTTTTTTTAGGCCTAGGTCAATTCATTAATTATAAGCATAGTTTATTAAAAAAAACCTGACCATTCATTTGTTGCAGTGTCATATTTTTTATTAAAGGTTACAAAATGCTAGTATTCTATTTCCTGCAAAATCTGAAAGGAAAACTATGTAGGGTGATACTTCATATGAATGGTACTTCTGTGTTAAATAATTCCATGTTTAGAATTATTAACAAGGCTCAAACCCCTGTGACCTGCTTCACCCCTGCTATCAAAGTTAAGGACAGAACTGAGCACAGTGACCCTCATTACCCCTTTATTCTTATGTCTGGAGGGACAAAGAAACTTGGATGTTTTCCAACAAACATCAAAATCCCTGTTTATTTCAAACTCAGTAAAACAGTACAACAGAGATGATTTATCAGCTTTTATAGCAATGCGGCATATCTATATTAAATCATAATCTGATTAAGGGAGTTATTTTCTAGTTTACTTAATGATTTATTTCTACAGAACTAATGGGAAAAGGCAACATGTAGTATTGTTTGCATTTTTGTTAATATTAAAAATCTGTAGTTATATAGCTTTCATATCTGCCTGATACTGTGGTGACTTGACACTTAAGGTACTCAGCTGTGGTTGTAATTTAATAAACATACTGATAAATAATTATCATTATATATTGTTGTCGTCATTATGTCATCGCTAAAACAATGGTTTAGCTAATCCATTGGTGGTCAAGACTTTTGCACAGTATTGTATTTCTGAACTTGTGTTCTCTGGGAAAGGCATAGGCTCCCATGGCAATAAGATTGAAAATCAAAATACATTCAATATCTCTAATAATTAGGTCATTTTACAATTAATAGAAGATTATTCAATCCTACCAGCATTCGTTAATTAGTAATTTTTGTACAGGAACTTTATTCACTACAACCTATTCACTGATAACTTCAGTCAAGAGAATTACGTTTCCACCATTCAGTTAAACTTAACCGCGGTGCAAAGTGGTGAAATATTTAGATTACCCTCCAATTGCCTTGAGTAACTGTTACTACACAATCCAATTAAATGGGATGGGCATAATTACACAATAAGAGTAAGAGCTGGGCTGAAGATTATGTTCATTAAGCCAGTGAGGTTAAAGCTGCTGTTTAATCCATACGTCTGGAAGAGGAATTTTAGCTTTCAGAAGAACTTGCAATAATGCACAATTACATTGTTATGATAAATATATAAATATAGCCTGCTTATGGCTGGCTAAATCGAATTGGAACATATGTACATCATTCGAAGCCTACTTTCTACTTGTGTTTTTTTTTCATGCTGACGCGATCTTTGATCACGTTTAACCACAGCAAAGCCTCTTTTTATCTATTGTGTTCCAGGATTAGCTCCACAAAGGAAAACCATTAACCATTCAGCCATGACTATATGGTGGAATGTGTCAGTATGTTGAACCTGTTCCTCTGCAGAGCTTGAAAGTATTCAGAGGATGCTTTGAAACCACAATAAACAACAGAGAATCAATGGTCATCAATAGAGCATGTGTCTACGCACACAAAGGACGAAAGGTTGTATAGGCAGAGTTTTTCTTACCCTTGTAAAAAAGAGCTGGCCTCTGGGCTGAGAGTAAACACTGTTCACATCTGGTCTTTGAGTTCTGGACGGTGCTCTGACCCCAGCGTTGGGAGATTTGAATCGCTGATGAGCTGTTTCCTTGAGCTTCTCTGAAATGAAGCAGAAAGCTTTGCTGGAAGAGAAACAGCCTCGAGAACAAAGCTAATTCAGAGGTTATTATGTTTTCCAGCTAAAATAGGTAGCTGTTTAGGAAACTCTAATGAACTATGCTTGCTAATGCACTGTTTGGATCTCAGATAATTCTATTAATTGGTAATTTTCAAATGCCTGAGTAAACAAGTGAACTCATCTAAAGTTGAAGGCTTGCGTGATGAGTCATTTATGAATGATTATGGAAATATTTATGCAAATAAAGTCACTTAACCAAAGTCTGTCCACCCAGTGCTTAACGTACAACCAGTGAGGTCCAGAAGATGCCCATAAATGTAAACCGCACCCACCATTGTACTGGATGAAGCCTTTCTATAGCATAGTTAATTGATTAGGTCAAAGGTGAGGGGCAGACTGGCAGTGGTTAAATGGCACAGGAAATTCCTGTCTCTACATCTATACATAATGTAGTGGTTTCTTGAGCATGTGCATGTTTGGCAAGGAACACATGGGACCCAAGCTGTCTAAACTAGACTCCTGCAAACAAAACCAAGGCTTTGACGGTCTGCTGGATGTCCTTCTTGCATCCCTTCACTTGAGGGGGCAGCCATTTGTATAAAGAGACTGAAGCTAGGGGAGAGTGTGCATCATCTGTTTTCCTTTCAACTGGCCATGTTGGAGGAGAATAAACAGATAAATCTCTGAATCACCCTCCTGAATAAAGATCTAAAAAATGAACCTGTTATCTAAAATATACTTCTTAAGAGTGTGTATTAGCAAACATGAAACTATGGTTCAGTAAAAACAAACAAACACACTGGAATTTTAAAATGAAATAAGTCACAGTTTTCTGAAAGATAATAAAAAGCCAGAACAGAAAAAATATACAATTTTACTTCAAAACTATGTAGCATACTGAGATAATACTGAATACTGAATTCACACTATCCTATAACAATAACTAATACAGTCGATTCCGGTTAATCGGACCACATCGGGACGCAATGGTTTTGATCCTAATAACCAGCTGGTCCGATTAAACGAACATGCCCTATGTTACAAGACGGGAAGTGCTATGTAACTTATTAAATGTTTATTAAACATTTATTGTGTGATTTACACAAATAGCGAACGTACAAACAATAACTACTGTTGCTTACGAACTTTGTTCATTGAAAAATAAATTTGCCACCAAGATTTTCGAAACGATCTACAACACAATGTATAGGTACTCAGCATGTGATACATAATACTGTAAAAAACAAGTTCTTACTAAATTCCAGTCAACGTTTGAAGAACTTATCCAGTGTGAATTGACGCACTTTTGCTGTGGCTAAGTGG
The DNA here is from genome assembly GCA_034780255.1 of Parotocinclus maculicauda. Lineage (NCBI taxonomy): Eukaryota > Metazoa > Chordata > Actinopteri > Siluriformes > Loricariidae > Parotocinclus > Parotocinclus maculicauda. The sequence goes on from JAUZSU010188087.1 coordinate 16,386, forward strand.
GACTTGTGGCTTCTTTTTTGGAGTAAATGTAAATGTTAGGCAAATACCTGTAGGTGGCAGTAGAGGGCTGGGGAGACACTCTGGAGTTTTCGGGTAATTATGCCAGAGACGAAGAGTTTCTTTATGGATATTACAAACAGTACACGTTCTTTGGTCCAATTAAGCGGAATTCTGGTCCAAATAAGCAAATAACATTACATATATAATAGGATTTGTTTCGGTACTTTATGATTTGGTCTGAATAAGCGGCTGGTCCCATTAACCAGTGGTCCTATTAACCGGAATAGACTGTATACAGTACTGAATTTAAATAAGCATGTTACAAGTGATATTTACCAATAGTGTTCCTTCTCAAAAAGATATGTCACAATAATGTGCCTACCCAGCGTGTTTTTATTAATGCATCACTTAAAGCCTTAAGGTATACTGTAAACAACAAGGTATACTGCTAACAATAAACTGTTAATACAATACACATTTTTTCTCCTCACTGGGAACAATTTGCAAAGTATAAGTACTATATATATATATAGAAGTGGATCTTACTTTCTATAGACACACTGTATTTGTCTTATTATGAATAAGGAACGCAAAATACCAAGCACTTTAGGCATCCATTTCCTCCAGATTTCCAAAATTATGAATGAATGACAAGCACAAACAGGCTATGACATGTTAATACTGGTATATGCTCGCAACAGAAATTTTTAATTTTTTAAATTTTTTAAGAATTTCCAGGTATTCCAATTCCTATTCTGACAAACTAGTTTACATACCTCCCTATCTACTAAGGATCTCAGATTTTCAGTCAAAAATGTGTTAATCACTTCAACGATATAATGTGTTTGTTGCGATGTGTTTGAAACTCGTGCTTAATAAATTTAACAAACACATTCATGAGCATTGTTGTTACCAAATCAGTGAGCTTTGGAAAGGGTTAGATTAGCTAGATTAGCTAGATTTGTCATAATGCAGAAAAAAAGTAACAGTTCATTTCAGATTGCATAAAACGGTGAGCACTGTAGAATGCTATATACTAACGTAACTGATAGGGGAATGGTGAAATGCTAATTATACTAATTATATAAAACTTACTGATATGATGTCATTCCAGGGCACGCCAGAGTGTGGTATCCAACACCGGCGCTCTTACACAAACACAATAGTTTAAACAAGACTTTTTATTTGCTCAGCTTTTTTTTTTCTTTAACTTGATGTTGACTGTGCAGTTAAGCCCATACTCATTAATTTAAAAATACATGTTTTATTTAATACAGGTTAATCAATATTTTTTATTACTTTAAGGCAATTATTTAAATATCTTATGTTGTGTAAACTTTTTGTTCATTTGCAGAGCTTACACGCATGACAGAACAAAACTGGTTATAAAACAGCAGCATACATTTATATACCAAAATGAACAATCATCATTAAATGAGTAAGTGTCACTTATAGCACTTACAGCCAGCTGAGATAAGCTTCATTTTATGAATTTTGGAAAACTGGCCCTAATATTTTGAATCAGTGTGCCAAATATTTTCATTTTGCAGTTGGCTATTACTCTGTGCATAATGAGTTTCCTTCCCCCTATCTACCGTTCAGTAGAATAATCAATTAAAAAAAAGTTATGTAATGCGGTTTTAGTTAGTTATAATAAATGCAAACAAAAACACTGAAAACATACCAGTGACTGAAAAAATAGTAAAGAACTGCCTTTGTAATGTGATCTCCTTTTTTAACAAATGGAGACAAATATAAAATTTTGTAATACCTGATTAAACCCCATAACTCTCTGTGGTTTTCTTACCACCAAGTAGATAAAATCAAAGAAATGGTCCCCAAGTGAAAATTCTTACACAAAAAGTCAGAGTGGTTTCCTCATCCTCAATGACGTTATTATGTTATTCCCCAAACTTTGCCTCTGAATGTCGATACAATTAAAGAAATACTTCCAAACAAGGATGACACTATAATCTGAAAGACCGCTGACCCTGAATGTTAGAGGAACATAAAAAAAGCACATAGTCCATTAAAGAGCGTCTTTCTAAAGTGCCCTAATGTTCCCAGAGGTGACCATTTGGGCTGGGAATTGTGACCCCACGATAGACGCATTTTGACCCTCAAGGACCTCTAAGGCCAAATCTATGAGACAATGTTTCCTCAGCCAGTGCTCAGGCAGCTGCTGAAGGAGTGCACAATATAGCAGGGTAAATTGTATTACCCATTTCTGAGGAGAAAGAGAATACTTCTCCAGGGGATTCAACAGTGCACAATTAAAACTGGACTGTAAAAATCCTGCAGAGACAAAATAGATCATAGCTCCCTCCATATTTTACAAAATGAAATATTAAATAAATTAACTGCATTCTGCACATCCATATTATAAAGAATTATAGTAAATAAAACTAAACATTTCCTTAGGAGCCTGCTTGCACAACACAACAGGCTTTGGTTCGAATTTTGACATACAGTTTGCAAAGTTTGTGCATTGTTAAACTTGGAACAATCTTACACTTGTAAGTAAACTTTTCTAGCAGAAGCCTTCAATGTGAGAAGTGAATATGAACAGAACAGAACAAAAATCCACTGACACAAGCACCTGAAAATGAGGTACAAAGAGTCATGCTGCAAACCAAAACACCTTCCAGTAAAGAACATGTTGCCATCACCATGCTGAAAAAAATCACAGGACAGATAAAAAAAATCATTTGGCATAGACAGTTCTGCTTAACAACTTATGTTGTGTAATTCCTCCAAGAGGAAAATGGAAGAAGAAATCAAACAGATTCACCACCTCTGTAAAACATGCCAGAGTTTTTTAATGTGCCAGATGCATTATAAAATACACCCCAAGGCTATATCCCACACGGGTTCTCTGTGCAGGCCCTTATGTTTCACTTATATAGTTTCACTTAAAAGTTTGTGAACACGTTTGATTTGGATTTCTACTCATAAAAGGTGATCTTCACTTTATACAATTCTTAATAATTAGACGATAACACTCAACAAATAACACAAAGTCAATGGCACATTTTTATTGAACACATTCATTAATTATTCACAGTCCAGGCTGAAAAACATATGGAAACCCTTTTATTTAATAGTATCCTGTAGCTACTGATCAAACTTTTACCATGGTGAAATTGAATTTTAGATCAGTCTGGGTTTAAGAATCCCTCTTCAGCAAATTACTGTTGTTGCATTAATTGTATATATGACTCCTTACATTTACCTTTTCACATTCACCTTTCAACAGTCACCATTTCAGTTTTAATAAACATTTGATACAGTACATTGTTCCCTAAACATCACAAGTTGTCCAGGCTGTGATGTTAAAAAAGCAACCTTATACTATGATGCTTACCCCGACCATGCTTCACAGTTAAAAAAAAAGTTTCTGGGTAAAGAACATAATCCCAGAATCATGCAGGTGGTCTTTATGAAAGTGAATTGTGCTGCAAGTACAGGTATGCACTGTTTAATGACTGCATTACTCTGAAATAGGGTTCTGATAGAAATGGTCATTGATCAGATATTACCATAGTGACATAGTCTTCTTTGGTACTAAAATGTACAAATAAAAGGTATTTTCACAAGAAAACTGTGTGAAAACAATGTAAATGCATCACAAATACAGAGTAGAATGCTACCGTAGCATCTAAAGCCTAAACATATCACTCCTTCAAAGAAACACAATACTGTAGTTCTTCAGTTACAAACACAATTTAACTATTGCACACACTGCACAAGCACAATGAAATATAAAAGTAAAGATAACTCACTGGCTGCACACAAGCAAGAGAGAATGACTCCACTTGAAGAAACACTAATTTCCAGAACATGAGATGCAGTTTCACATTTTAAACACTTTAACCCGACTTTAAGAACACAGAGTTTAATAAAAAGTAAATCAATGTTTATGAAAATAAATTAAATTAAACATATGGAAACAAAACATCAAATATGGCATAATTTTAGGGTCAGGACAATTGCCCCTGTGGCCACCAGCGTGAGTTCAGCCACTACGAGCAGGGGTCCGACAGATAGTTCCAGATCGTGGTGCAGAACTACTACTCCCAAAACCCCTAAAGGGAAACATCCCCGATGCAGAACACCTGGGTGATCGTCTAGTCCAACCCAAGTCTCTAGAGCTGTGAGGCCACAGCGCTAACCTTTAAACCTTCATGCCACTGAGGATTACATGCATTTTTTCCAATTTGGACTACTCTGATTACTTATGACTAATTGGATTTAAATTATTATCATTTGAAGATCATACTCATATTTTATGTGTGATTAATATTCAAGTGGAAATTATTCCAAGGCTTTACAAATGTTTATTTGCAATTGTATGTTCTTGCCATCTCCTGCAAAGTACTGACTAAACACCTATTAAAGATGCATTCCCATGACATAAAGTCTATTAGGTTTAAGAGTAATGCCACTATATTACTACCAACAGGTAAAATAAAGCACTTTAAATCATTAAAATGATCCAGATTGTGTTTGCATTCAAAATGATTCTGTCATGCTTTTAGTTGGAAACCAGGAAAGTGGGCTTATGTTAAATTTCCAGTCTGCAAGAAAAGTGATTATACACCAGGACTGTGTTCCACATGCACACCTACAAGAGCAGTTAAATCAATACTGCTTAATAGCACTGGTACAACTGTGTCACACTTCAATTCTGGCATGTCATTTACTCCCTCGTTCCATTTCGCCTGTTTGTTGATGACGCACACCATTTCCCCCTTTGCCCACGCAGTTAGGGTGGTCAAACCACAGCTGCAAGATGCCTGGTTTGATCGTGACCTCAGATACCGCTTGTGTGGAGCTTGCATGTGCTCCCTGTATCAGCATGAATTTAATTTGGGTGCTCTTATTCCATCCCAAAGACATGCAGTATTTTATTTGGTTGCTCTAAACTGGCCAAGTGTGAAGGTGACTGACTAGTAGTAACAACCTTTTATTAAATGCCATTAAATGCCACTCTTGCACTCATTTCATCGCCAAGCTTCATTTTCCCTGCACTCTGCACGACCTTGTTACTGACTCTGCTTTGCTTATTGGATTCTGCTTATTGAAGTTCACTCTTGATCGGCTTACCCAAACCAATCCAACCATCATACTGCTTTTCCTGTGCCATCCAGTAATACTTTGATTGGGACCTGGATTCCGCTTTCCAGCAAACCACATCTCTGTGTCTATTAGAATTTTTGCTAGTCCATCCTGAAGAGCAATTATGAGGCCAAACACTGATGTTGGATGAGAGGACTTGGGCTTGGTCTCCATATAGTTCACCTTAATGGTGAGGCTTTTTGGGGGTCAGTCGAGTTCTTCCACTCCAGACTCGTTCAACCATGCCTTTATGGACTTTACTTTGTGCATGGGGACACAGTCGTGCTAGAACAGAAAAGGACATTTCCCAAACTGTTACCAACAAGTATACAAACCTCAGAAATGTCTTGGTATTCTAAAGCATTAAGGTTTGACTTCATTTGACCCTAGGTCAACCCCTGAAAAAAAATAGCTTTCTCCATGTTTCACCAAACTTCATAGTTTGCACAATACATTGAGGCAGGTAATGTTCTTCTGAAATTTTCAAAACTCTCAAGACTCTTTAATCAGACTGCCAGTTTGAGAAGCATGACTAGTCTCTCCACATATCACATTTCCACTACTCCTGAGCCCAGTTCTTTACACCACTCCATATGACGATTGGCATTGTGCTTGGTAATGTCATGCTATGATGCTCCCAGTGTACAGTTTTGTGCCCATGTTAATGCCAGAAGATGTTTGGAACTCTGCAATGGTGGTGTCCAATTACAGTAACACACTCAAATTTAGTGAGCTCTTTGGAATGACCTATTCTTGTTTTACTATATAAGCCTGTGGCATAGGAACTGCATAAAACATCTGAATTCAATTATTAATAAATTTGTCCCAATACTTTCGTCCACATAGTGTTAGGGTTCCTACCTCTCACCTCGGAGCGTTCTGCCGTCCTCGCGATTGCCGTTACAGAGCAATTGGTGAGCCAGTTTATAACCTGTGCTTAATTTACAACCTGATGACGAACATCTGCTTTTCCCGTTACTTAAGTGCAGGTTCTAGCGTTGTTCGCGGCCAGGTCGTCACTCCATTCCACCCGCACACCCGACCATCGGCGCGCACACGCACACACCTTGACACCGTAGCGATCACCTTTATGGATAGCTGGCTACGTTCTGGGGCTTTTAGTGCCGATGGACACGTACGGGGGAAACCCCTGAAATACTTAGTATTTTAGGGACACTTTGAGAGTTTCCCGTTCTGTACTCGTGCACTCCCTGCACGCCTGAGCTCTTTTTGTCCTCAGCCACTATCAAGTCTCACTCCAGCCGGCTGCGCGCCCTGATTGATACATGCACCAGAGCTTACGCTCGCCTAGTGGCGCTTCGCCGCCTTCCGTGCCTCGCGATTTGGGAAACGTCCCAAATAAGCGCCCAATCGTGCTCTCTGCACGTCTGCTCTGTTTAGGCACTTCGGCACCTTTCACGTTCAGGAGCGCGTTGCTCCCACTCGGGACGCAACATAACGGCACGCCTTTTCTTCCTTTTTGTTTTCCTGTGCTTTTTGGCTCCGCTTTTTCCCCTTTTTAATTATTTCTATATTATTTCCCCATTGTTATTATACGCCATGTGATTCAGTCACTCCTGCATCTTTGGTCCTACCACATACCGTAACACATAGTGGATATTTTCCTTTAAATCATTGTTCTGCATCTGCTTACAGTTTCTGCTAAATATAACAAGCACAGCTATGTCAATGTTACCTGTGAATGAAACATACTGTATATACTGTGCTTTTAAAAGTCACAATATAAACCTGTTAAGTGATTGCATGTTATTCTTTCTAAGTGAAAAAAATCTTTACAGGGCCGCATATTGTGTGTCAAATAATGGTAATTGTTTGACATGCGTCAAGCTGAGAACTCATTTAAGTTCTGCAAACCGGACAGATTCTGTGTGGCAGCATGAGACATTTATTAACCACGCACGTATTACTCACAAAAAAGTTTGACTTTGGTGGTCTAATAATTAAGTGCTCTTCAAAGCTGGTAAGATAAAATCCTTCCACCGCCAAGGGTCCATTATTAAATGATGATCTCTAAGAAGTCAGGCTGTAAACTATGAAATCAGAACTGGAAATGTTGTATGTGTTTTCCGGAACAACAAACAGAAGGAGCATATGAAAGCCAAGCAGCCACATGGCCTTTTTATGTGCAATCAATTGAAAATGAGGGTTCTGTAAGTTCAAAGCAGGAAGTTATAACAGCAGCTTTTGTGACCACAGGGTCTATGGGAGGGTATTGTTCGATTCCAGAAACAGATCATTTTGTTTCATACTCTTGGTCCAAGTATTTGCCAAAACTAAATATTTTAGCTATATGCATAAATATAAAGACTTAGTCATTCTGAAAGAAAACATTCCAAATAGCTTTTTTGTCCTCCTCGCTG
>JAUZSU010188088.1:0-12218 GCA_034780255.1 Parotocinclus maculicauda
TTTTTCAATGAACAAAGTTCGTAAGCAACAGTAGTTCTTGTTTGTACATTTGCTATACGTGTAAATCGCACAATAAAGGTTTAATAAACATCTAAAATGTTACATAGCACGTTCCGTCTTGTAACATAGGGCATGTTCGTTTAATCGGACCAGCCGGTTATTAGGATGCCTACTGACACAATTGTTTAAGAAACAAGACATTATGTATCAGTGAGTGATAAAAATAATTGTTGCCAGCTGAAACATAGTCTTTTAAGTATTTGTTTTTCTGACTCAAAACAGATTTTTTTGACCATGCGGGGTCTTTCCAAAGGATTGGCATTGCTAATTGACATTTCATTACATTGTCTCAAACTACACAATAATGTGGCCATTCTTTTCTTGTGCAGTGAGAAATTCAAAAGGGCAGCTGAAGCTTTACTCTAAAGGAGCAGACACAATAATCTTTGACAGACTGGACCCTTCTAATGAGGAGCTAATGTACACAACCTCAGAGCACCTTAATGTGAGTTCACATCTGCTTTTCTTCTGTCCACCTAAGTAAATGTATATCACATGTCAGTGTTTCAAATCAGACCAACTGTGCATATTAACATTGGATTTTAAATGTGCATAAAAGTGATCACGTGCTGTTATGCAAACCATATCTTGGTTAATTCATTTTACAGGATTACAAAGACCAATTTGCCTCTATTATTAGAAATTACAATTGATGCTGAGCAGGAAAAAAATTATGCTTTGTAGATTTGTAATTTAGGATATGGTATATGCAAATTCTGCATGTTTATTTATCTGTCACGAGCTGTGAACTTTCCTAAAACGTTATTAAGATAATCTATCAAATTGCTAAAAATGATAGTTAGATTTTGCTATAAAGCATTTTATATATTGTCTCTGGTATAGACAATGGCTTTGTGCCTTTGTTTTTGTAGGAGTTTGCCGGTGAGGGTCTGAGGACTTTGGCACTGGCATATAAAGATCTGGATGAGGACCTGTTTTATGAGTGGATGAAAAAGCTGCTGTTTGCCAGCACAGTAATCGAGAATAGAGAGGAGAAACTCGGTGCTCTGTATGAGGAGATAGAACAGGGTCTGATGGTGAGTCAGATGCATGCTCAGCTTGTGTGGGCATGTATGTGTGTGAGTTGTTGAGATGTTCAACACACATCTCGTATGCGCTTCAATGTGCAGTCGCACATTTATAGTGGTGCAAGCACTAAATGTAGTTGATCCCACAGCACCAGCGATCGCTGCTTTGATCCCAACCTTGTGATCTGTCGATATGGAATCTTCCATTTGCATGTTCTTCCCATGTCCATGTGTGTTTACTCTGGGTACTCTTGTTTCCTCCCATATTCCATGCATTAGGTTAATAGGTTGCTCCAAATTGCCCCAGTATAAATGTGTTTGGGTAGTATGTCATGCAGGATGTAACCTTTTCATAAAAAATAGCCTTTTATGCTGATGCAACACTAAATAAACAAATAAATCCAATCCTGTTCAACCATAATAATGCAGCATACTCCAGTGATTCAACAGGCCACTCCACCAAGGAGCCAATACAGCCCTGAAAATGAAAAGTATGAAATAAAATTGTAAACAAAGTCTTTATTTAATCATTGTCGTCAATCTGCATAATATCAACCCCCCTATACACCATCTGTCATTGGACTACTATATCACCACTACAGTGCAGATTCTACTTAGTTGGTTGATCTTTTTCAGGATATGAGAGTGTCTCACTGGTAAAGCCAGTTGTCCAAAATGGCAGTGTCTGGGTTCAAGTACCAAATGGGGCTTGCAAATTTAATGTTTGTTCTCAGAGCTCTGAGATTTTTTTTTTGTTGGCTGGTTATTCCTGATTATTGCACTACTGGAAGAACAAAACAACACTGAGATATCACATTAATCATTATTAATCATTATTATCATTATTAATACTTAATACTTATTAGTACATTGTAATACCTAAAGTTAATAAATCTTATACCGATGTAAAACACAAACATTAAATGTCACTTATTTTGCTGATTAGGTCAGTATATTGCCGTCCCATCGAGTGATGCGTAGTGTGACTTATTAAATTGTGTATAGCAGCATTAGGTAATATTACGGTACATACAGTGCACAGTGTAGGAGGGTATTTGCATGATCTCATGTTTTGTTTGTTTTTTAAGCTTCTCGGAGCTACAGCTATAGAGGATAAATTGCAGGATGGAGTACCAGAAACTATCAGTTGCTTGACTCTGGCCAATATCAAGATATGGGTCCTCACTGGAGATAAACTAGGTAAGCAATAGCAGTTCAGAAATCCCCTGGATTAGATTTCAATATCAAAAAGTTTCTTTGTCCTACCATTTTTTTTATAACAAGCATGTTTCTGCTGTTGCAGAGACAGCAATGAACATTGGCTACTCCTGTAACATGCTGAGAGATGACATGAATGACGTGTTCGTAATCTCAGGTTATACTAAGCTCGAGGTTCAGCGGGAGCTCAAGTAACAGCCTGCAATTACTTTAATATTTATAAACTTGTTCTGTTTTTATAGTTTGTATAGCTTAATGAAAATATGTTTTAATCTTCAGGCACAAGTTAATTTCTTTCATGCCTTAATGAATTATTGCCTTGAATGCTATATATCTCCGCAGTTGTTGTCAGAATTTTTGCAAATGGCACACATTTTTCACAAAGTTTGCTGCATCAATTTTGCTGGTGGCAATTTGTATTAACTTTTGATTGTGAAGAGTGATCATATTAATTGCAATTAATTACATTCCCTGCCATGATAATGACCTTCTCACAAAAAGCATTGCATTTCAGCCCTACAAGATGGCCTGATAACATCATTTTAGTGATGATCTTGTTAGCTCAGGAGAAAAGGTTAATAAGGACAAGTTAGCTGATATCACTCTTTCATGTTGATTAGAAGAGCAGACTGGTTGCTTTACAAGGGTAGTGGAACTTTAAAATTTTCTTTGGTTCATCATGGTTACTTACAAGGAAACACGTGCAGTCATCATTGTATTGCATCAAATGGGTTTCAAGGCAAGAACACTGCTGCTTGTGATATAGCCGCAGATTAACCATTTATCAAACCATCAAGAATTTAAAAGAGAGTGGTTCATTTGCAATTAAGAAAGCTTTAGGGTGCCCAATAAAGTCAAGCAAGCACAAAGACCATCTCCTAAAGAGGATGCAGTTATGAGCTATTGGTCAGAATGGCAGAGTGCATCTGAGAGTGCATCTGAATGCACAGTGAGACGAAGGCTTTTGGAGGATGTCTCTGTGTAAAGAAACAAAAAAAACACTTATCTTCCAGAACAACATCAAGAACAGACTGACATCCATAAAAAGTTACACTTATATAATGTTTAAAATTGTACTTGATTGTACCATATAAACACCTAACAAAAAACAGAGGCAGCAAACCTTGTGAAAACCAAAAGTTGTGCCACTCTCAAAACTTTGGCTAGGACTGCAATTATTGGGAATATAACTTATATCCTTTTTCGTTTTTAATTTTTGCTGTTGTTCTGTACTCAGAAATGCCAAAGACAGAATCATGGGTCTCAGCAGAGATAGATTTACCAGTCACCAAGATGAAACAAAGGTGTATTCGCCTGGTAGCGACTCTGTGTTTGAGGAAACCATCATAGCAGAATATGCACTGGTCATTAATGGACACAGTTTGGTAAGTAATAATAATTTAAACACATTTTGTATCTCTGTAGGGTGTTTTTTCCTCTATGGAAAACTGTAAAACAAACAGCTACAGACTGTGTGCAACTATGGCAGCAGTCTATAATCATTTTGTAGGACTGTAAACACAGATCAGTTTGTAAAAGGTTAATCTTCCTGTGATTTGAATTAATACAATGGTTTTATGGCGTATATAAAAGTACACCTATTAGTCTCAGAAACTCAAAGCAACTTGACCACCAATCTCATCTCAATCTCAATGACAGGCACATGCACTGGAGGCAGATATAGAGCAGATCCTGCTGGATGTGGCCTGTCTTTGTAAGACTGTGATGTGCTGTAGAGTAACCCCACTGCAGAAAGCCCAGGTGGTGGAGCTTGTGAAAAGGCATAAAAGAGTCGTCACTCTGGCCATTGGGGATGGTGCCAACGACGTCAGTATGATCAAGAGTAAGACTGTGCTCATAATCCGTTCAGATATGACACTGAAATTTAAAGGTGTCTGAACAGTTTGTTATATGTATATTTCAAATGCTAGAACATTTTCTTACAATCCAGTGATAAACTTTATTTGATGAGAATAACACGTTTCAGGTTTAAAACAATTTGTCCACTCAAATACTATATTTGAATGTTTTTTTGTGGCGTATGGACTGTAATAATGTTTAAATTTGTTACTTCTTACATGTAAAAAGGGCAGCACGGTGGGTCCTTTCTGCGTTGTCTGGGTGTCGTCCGCATGTCTGTGTGTGTTTACTCTGGGTACTCCGGTTTCCTCCGACAGTCCAAAGACATGCGTGTTAGGTTAATTAATTACTCTAATTCAATTGTACATTGTTAGGTAAAGGTTGATTTTACTTCTTCTAATATACATTCACGTTACTTTATTAGGTACTCCTCCATGTTTCCACAATCATTGTCCATTTTATAATTTCCACTCTCCATACAGGAGCACATTCTACAATTACAGACTGTAGTCCATCTGTTTTATACTTTGTTAGTTTCCTTTACTCTGTTCTCTAATGGTCAGGGCCACAACAGTTCAGGTACTGTTTGGGTAGATAATCTGTTGTTGCACAATTTTTGATAGCCATCAGTTATCATTACTAATCAGTTCTCACATGATGCTGCCTACAGTTTGCTGGTAGCTGGACATTTTGGAAGGTGTTTTTTTGTTTTACAAAGTGTTTAAAATCTCTGACAGCACTGCTGTGTATGACCAATTCATGTTCTAACACAACATAACTACATCAGTGTCACTTCAGTGTTCAGAATGAGAAACCACCCAAATAGTCCCTGACCTTTGTTGGCCCTGTGGGGTTCCTGACTATTAGAAAACAGAGTACACTGGACTGACAAATGGACTACAATGTATTATTGTTGAGCTACAAAGTGCTTATGCTTGGTAAGTGTAAATGACAAAATGGAAAATTCATGCAGAAGCAAAGAGGTGTACCTAATAAAGTGACCAGTGGGAGTATAACCTTAATTCAGCTTCAGATTCTCTGCAGACTATGGGACAGTGGCTTCCAGGATTTGTTTTTCTTTGAAATAACAATATTATATTGATATTGTTATAACTTAACTATCAGAATACATTTATATGTTGCTGATTAGATATAAAAATAGTTCATTAAATGTTTTGACATAAAATGCTTTGATTTGCTGGTAAAACCTAAGCTAAAGTAACTGTCATTATATAGTATGTGTAGTAAAAATGTTTTTATGTGTATACTGTATAATATTTTCGCAGTATCAACTAGCATTGAAAATGGTAATGTATTGACAAAGACTGTATTGTGAAGTATCGGTTACCCAAGTGACTTCTTTTGGTGTCTGATGTAATCTTTTCTATACAGCGGCCCACATTGGTATAGGCATCAGTGGGCAGGAGGGCATGCAAGCTGTTCTGGCCTCTGACTACTCCTTTGCCCAGTTCCGCTACCTACAGCGTCTCTTGCTGGTCCATGGTCGCTGGTCCTACCACCGAATGTGCAATTTTCTCTGTTACTTTTTCTATAAGAACTTTGCGTTTACACTGGTACACTTCTGGTTTGGCTTTCTCTGTGGCTTCTCTGCGCAGGTAATCCTTGACAAAGATTCACAACTAACATCTATTAAAATAGATGTACAGTTTTTAACAATTCTATAATACTTCTTTGTAAAAATTTGTAAAAGACAGTGTATGACCAGTGGTTCATCACTTTGTTCAACGTCGTCTACACATCTCTACCTGTTCTTGCCATGGGCTTATTTGACCAGGTGCAAAATTGTTTAACCTAATAAATATTACTAAAACAAGTAGCATATAAATGAGACATTCTTTATTCTAAATATGTTTGCTTTCTTTTTGGCAGGACGTGAATGAGCAGTACAGTCTGCACTATCCTAACTTGTACCAACCTGGACAGCTCAATCTGTTGTTTAACAAGCGCAAGTTCTTCATGTGCACCCTCCAGGGAATCTACACTTCATTTGTCCTCTTCTTTATACCATATGGAGCCTTCTTTTGTGCTGTGAGAGACGACGGCTCACACATGTCCGATCAGCAATCCTTTGCCATTACTACAGCAACCTCTCTGGTTATTGTGGTTAGCATTCAGGTGACAGTATATTATTATATTATTATACATGTATATTCATCATTAGTTAGATTTTAAGAAAATATTTGTTGGCCACCACAGCAACTGTAGGTTTGCTGTACTATGTTCTTATGTGATCATTGTAGGCCACTTTCTTAAAACTACTATTATTTCAGATTGGGCTTGACACAAATTACTGGACTGCCGTAAACCACTTCTTCATATGGGGTAGTCTCTTCATGTACTTTGCTATTTTGTTTGCGATGAACAGTGATGGCATTTTCAAAATCTTTCCCAGCCAGTTTCCATTTGTAGGTAAGTAACACATTTCTTGCAAGACACTAACAGCATATTCTAACTATACTCTGTTGTTATTTTTTTCCATATATAGTTTAAACAGATTGCTGAGTACCAGGCAAATCCCAATGCGTGTGGTTTTTAAAAAATATTTTCTAGGCACAGCACGAAACACTTTGAATCAAATGAGTGTGTGGCTTCTCATTCTCCTCACAACTGTGGTGTGTTTAATGCCAGTGGTGGCCATCCGTTTTCTCAGGAGAGACCTTCGGCCTACACAGACTGATAAAGTAAGTGATTCGATGACTTGCTTACTTGTGAGGGGCTCTGGCAAAAGCAGGCACTTCTCGCCAGGCCACAGCCAGTTGAATAAAAAAAATCAATACTTTAAAAAGTGAGAATGAAGGATTTCTTTTTTATTTCATTTTTGAAAAAGCAACAATACTTTTCAACCTCAACCGGTCACAGCTTAACACCTGCCCTGGCAAGAATCGCCTGTGCTGATTTAGTGTCCCTTCCATTCATTTAATGAATAAAAAAGACACTTAACTTTCACTTTCCAAAACATTTGATTGATATTAAAAGGATTGACTTATGAGACTTATGGACCATGTTTATGAGAAGTATACATTCAGAAAAAAAAGTCTACCAGTTGTTTTTAAAAAATTCCCAATGGAAAAGAGCTAAAAGCTGCACCTTTCAATGCCATCCATCTAAATATGGTAAAGCTATGCATGCTAAATGAATCCATTTTGTCCAAACAGCCTGTCTAATGATGGTATGCAAATCTCTGAAGTTTAAAGTCATAATTTTCATTTTCAAGTAAATCTTTTTTTTCTGTAAGAATATATTTGCCAGAGCCTTCCACACTAGTGGTTTTGGGATGTAGATGTTGTGTTTGTAGTTTATTCATTTGGAATTTTTAATTCAAAGGCTTGTGTTTGTGTTTTTTGTCTTGACTTGAGATCTCCAGTCACTGTCTGTTTCCTTTTACCTATTTGGACCTTATATTGAATTTCAGTAGCTTTGAATATAGATCTTGCTTTTGAAATTCAGCCTGAAATGCTACAGAATCTCTGAGACTTATTTTACAGATAACAGTGGTATTTGGTGTGCAATATGTAAGGAAATAAGCAAACGATGGCCTATTGTCAACACTCTGTGCCTTCTACTTCTTATTCACTGCTGTTGGATTCAGTTGTCTCATTTCTCAAAGACAATAGAGGACTGGTTGGTTTGACCATTTTGATACTCAGAAATGAACTGCAGGAATGTTAGAACATTTCCTTGCAATCCGGTGGTAAACTTTATTTGATGAGAATAACACGTTTTAGGTTAAAAACATTTTTTTTGTGTGTGTCCACTTAGATACTATATTCCAATGTTTTTTGTGGCATAGTGACTGTAATAATGTTTAAATTTGTTACTTCTTACATATAAAAATGGCGGCACGGTGGGTCCTTTCTGTGTGTCCTCCCCATGTCTGTGTGTGTTTACTCCGGGTACTCTGGTTTCCTCCCACAGTTCAAAGACGTGTGTTATTTTAGTTAATTACTCTAAATTGCCATTTACTTGAGTGTTTATACTGTATAAAGCTAGTCCTGATGTAATCTGTCACTGAAATGCCCACTGACGCTAATAGAGAAATTAAATAAACCAAATAAACAAACAAACAACACTTGAAAAGACATTTTGGAACTAGAACTTTTCCACCATATCAGATTTAATACTTTCTTTCTTTCTCTTCTGTAGGTGCGTTTGCTCCAGCAGGCCAGTCGAAGACAGCATCCACAGGGTCAGAACCTGAGACGAGTACGCAGGACTAGCTCCCGCCGCTCAGCCTACGCCTTCGCCCATCAACAAGGATATGGAGAGCTCATCACTTCCGGCAAGAACATGAAGGTCCACACTTCTTCCACATCTGCCTTTCCTGGCTCTCCAGAGAGAACAGAAAACAGTCCCAGTGCTATAGAGAGCATGGCAAAAAATGAAACGGACATGAACAAAATAGTAGATGCAGGAGCAGCCATACAGACCAGCCCCGTGCTGGAGACAAAGCAGAGCCAGAAACTTGATAGAGAATGATTTACTTGCATAAAGTCCAAAGCAATAAGGGCAAGCAACAACAATGCCAGCACATTAAAGGTGAGGGATTCTCCTTAGTTTGACTTGCTGGTATTATGTATAGTGGTATTAATGTTAACTTAAGATTTTAAATTCCATCTACCTGTGCAACGCCCATAACATTTGTGACAATATTTTAAAACCAGGGTGAGCTATTTTTACAGAGAAGCCTTTGCACATTCTTTTTTTTATAAAATGCTAAAGAATAGTGTGTTTAAAAATATTTAATTGTAAATTTCTATAAATAAATGTAATTCTTGCACTGTTATCCCTGTTGAAATGACCAGCATACGATGTGCTTTGTATGCTGGTCACCAGCATACTAAACAAAGAAACATCCCATGCTGGTGACCATTATACTCCTATAAAGCAGCATCAGTGCTTGTGACCAGCATACTCATTGTCCTTGTGTCCCATATTGGTGACCCTCATATTCACTAAACCAGCATATGCTAAGTACCCACTATACAAAACACAACATATGCTAGCATTTTTAACTTGGACAACAGTGTTATACAGCATATGTGCTGCACAGGAACATTTTACTTACAATTGAAGCAAGCCGCATACAGAATTTTATATTACTATATATGTATCTTGTATTCTTAATTTGTGCATGGAATTCTGTGAATTCTAATACAATTTGTGAATTGGTAAGTAATACAGTTAAATACCAGTGACATTTTGATGTCACCGAACATTACCTCAATTGAGCTATTCTTAGTTAGTCTTTAGTTTCATATTTTAAAATGCTTAGTCAAAATACATGTGACGGTTGTCAGATTTGTCAATCTGTGCTACTCAGATTTATGTCTTGGGCTGTCAGTTGATGAAAAGCTTTCCTGCAAACCACATTGTTTCCTGGTAGTTAAAAACATTACTTGATATCTCTTGCAGAATAGGAAAACTGATATTGAGATTATTTTTGAACAAAACATCTTAAATTTGTTAAGTCACCATGATACCCTAGCATAATGTTTGGATTTATCCTAAAATTAATCTAGCTAACTTATATCAAAGACAATTTCCAGACAGAAGCCAACTCCGATTGAGTGATAACCCCAAACCAAAATTTTATTGTTGAGAAATTATCCACAAGAAATCGAGCTAATGATGGAAAATGCTGTTTGCTTTTATAATAAAAAAAACTTCCGCTTAATCCACATGGGGTCGTGGCACATGTAAGACTAGCAAGCATAATGAAGCACAGATAACACTTCTTACATTCCTGTACTGTTACCTCTTTCAGGCCACCACATATCATTTCTCCTGATTTAAATTCATTTAGATAAACTGTAGATAGACCAAGTATCAAGCCATTGTGAATGTATAACTTAACAGAAGGAATACTGTGGATAGTAGTGTTCTTCATGGCAGGTTTGAAGATTACATATAATAATGTAGTACAGCTGCAATCCTGGTATGCTTAAATTTACTTAACAATAGAGTTCAGTAATTCAGTACAGAGAAATTCAGTACAGATTTGCAATTTAACATAACTACATCAAAATTTCTCCCATTAACAGAAGTGACCTATCATGGAAATATAATTCACTAATACTAATAGCACAAATTTGTATACTTGTGTATGGTTTATAGTATTGTGGGAGTATAGCATTAGCTACCGATCCTGGTTTCACCATGAACTAAAAAAGCTTGGCTAGTCTAAATTTCATTTTCATAAACTATTTTTGATTGGATACTAAACCAGCCCCACGATAGCCTGGGTTTTAGCAAACCTACTGCCTTCAGGCCAGGTTGGGTATCACTTGTAGGCAAGATAGGCTGTGTGTGAGGGAGGGGAGGCCTGTTAGGTCAATGGTGTTGTTAGTGGTGCAATGGTAACCCCTATCCAGCCCTGTGAGGGATTGGCATCCCTCCCAGAGAATTCTCACATCTGCACCATGTCGTCTAGGGGAAAGTAACAAAGCCACTTTGACCCTTAGCTATACCTCTATAGTGAGAATATGCCACTACATCAGGTTTTTACAGAATACTCAAACCAGAAGATAAAGGTTACAGTAAAGATATGCACAGCTGTGCCTTTAATTCCCCTCTGTGACAGGTGAAGCATTTACTGTATAAAGCCATGGCTGTCTATAGAAAAGATGACAAATTGGGCATTTTATTCACTGTCGTTTGTTGAAGGGAGTTTTTGTGCCTTCTCCCCCATTTCAGTAAAATAAATATATGTATAGTACTGCATTTTACCTCCCTGCCATCAAGGCTTTGGGTGGTGTTTTTTTTTTTACCCCGGTCTTCTACACTGTGCAAAAACCTTCATGGACTCAATTACATCTTTTGGGCAGTTTTGCTTTTTATATTAAGATATATTGGTGTATTATGCTTGTGGTTTCCTTTTAAAGGTGTAAATATGGGCTGTGTGTGTGTTGGATACAGATGTACAGATTTGCCTTATTTAAGTTAATTTTGTCTTATTCGTGTTAAGAATGTATGAGAATTTCCTGCTGTTTTGGAATGAAGACCATGCAAATTATTGATTTCCTTTATTTATATGCATGAATTTTATACAGTTCATTCTACTTTTTATACAATTCTATAAATTGTGATATAAACGAACCTGATGTTGGGTCGTTATTATAGTATTTGTGGAATGCATCACCGCTTGGGTTGGTACAGAAATACCAAACAGCTTCGAAGTGATGTAAAGCATGATATTTCTAGAAAAACAACTTGCTACTGTAATATTGAGTTCATACTAGGGTATCCAATTGAAGACATTAAGTGTGCTTTAAAAAAAATCATCAGGAATCACCATAATATTCCACTACAGTTTTAATCAAATAGAAAATTGATTAAAGTACTACAAATCTAAAATTGTTTTGATCACAGCTATACTAGTCATGAAGATTTATTTTTTGTTTTTCTTTCCACAACAGTTTGTCTGCATACCTCAGTATTAACTATATATACTTTAAGCATCAGAAACATCATTAAAAACTTTAAACATCAGAAACTCGATTCATATAAAAACTGTAAATATGGATTATTCCTCTGTAAATATGGCTGCTCCTCCTCCTGGCTTTGTTACGAAGAGGCTCTCCTCTAACAGACCTGCTCTGCGACTATCAGGCATGTAGTACTGCTCCTTTACCGTCCGGAGAAACGAATCCATCTTTTCAGTGGGTACCATGGAAACGGTGCAGCCTCCCCATCCAGCGCCTGTTAGCCTGGAGCCCACAGCACCAGCCTGCCTGTGGAGAACACAGCGAGAAATTTTAATCACAATCAGACACAGGAACGAACACATACACACACACACACATACATACACACACACACACATACATACATACACACATACATACATACATACATACATACATACACACATACATACACACACACACACATACATACATACACACACACATACATACATACATACATACATACACACATACATACACACATACATACACACATACATACACACACACACACACACACACACACACACACACACACACACACACACACACACACACACACACA
>JAUZSU010188099.1:0-12217 GCA_034780255.1 Parotocinclus maculicauda
TAAAGGTTTAATAAACATTTAATATGTTACATAGCACGTCCCGTTTAATCGGACCAGCCGGTTATTAGGACCAAAACGATTGCGTCTTGATGTGGTCCCATTAACCGGAATCGACTGCACTCCATACTGTGTTAATCCATTACATCATTACTTAAAGACGTCAGAATATCACGACATGGATGTTTTATATCGTCTAAAAATTCTACCGGTATTATCGCGATACGATACGATATGGCACACCCCGTGGTTACCGTGGGTTACTAAGCACGTTTCAAAAGTTACCAAAAATTCACATTTACACACACAGGACAAATGAAACCAGAGACCTAATTCGACTTCATATGATCACTCATTTTGAAGATCTTCAAACTTAAATCACAGTGCATACATTTCACAGGATCCAAAATAAACGGCATGTTTAAAACATCTCGGCAAATCATTACCAAAAAGCCCTTTTTTTTATAGTAAATCAGTGTGTGGCTGTATGTATCACACGCTTCACATGTACTGCTCACAAAAATGGGAGCTATTTAAGAATAAAATACCCCCAATATGTGAGCAGTGCAAGTTCCATTTTGCTATTGGCTCCCTTCATGCATCTTGTACGAGATTTTAAGCTCACGTTTACACCAGACAAACGTATCTCTGAGTGCATCTGCAGTATTTTCCCAAGCCTCTGTTGTTTGCACATGGCACACAGCTGCACGGCATCGTTAAGTAAACGAATAGCCCAGGATTTGCTTTGAGAGCCCTGATGTAGGGTTACAGGATAGAAATTGGAATCTTAGCCACGTTCTTTAATTATGTCCTCGCGCACGCTGGAATATCAGTGTAATTCGACTGCTTAAATCCTGTTAATGCTTATTAAATAACATTTAATAATATTTTAGTGACGCTTTAAATAAAAAGTAGCAACCTGGATATGATTAAGTAATAGGACTCGTGATTCGGTGCAACGGTGAACTGCGGTTCAGTTGGAATGCCCTTTTTCCGTTGTGCTCCAAAATTGGGTACAGCATCCGCCGTGACGTTCGGCCGACAAACGGGTTCTGTCGGTGGGAATCCACGTCCTGATATTCCTTTACCGGCACAAGCTTAAGACGTTGATGCCTCCCGTGCTGCTTAGCGTTCCAGGCAATTTACTGACGGTTTCTCAGGGTTGCATCAGAATCCTCTGTGAGACATGCCACTGCCTCTTCAGTCCCCCTGTTGTCTTCATTAGGCGGAGAAACAGATGTGCACCGGGAGCAGGTTGCGAGGACCCGACAGGTGCTCGCTGGGTTTGTTCGGAGGGGGAGAGCAGGGAGACGAAACGTTCAGGCTCACGTTTCACACCCGTTTGATTAAGACGCTCGATTTGTAACAGTATGCCTCGGGGTGTGCGCCATCAAATCTGGGGAGCGATTTTCTAAATATTTTTTTGGGGGGGAGGTGGGAAATGAAAGTGTTCCGAGGGTGCAACCGAGGACGTCCTTAACTCATCGGGAGGCGACGGCTTAAAGTGTTTTTTCACTGAAACCAATTCTGTTTGAACAAAGCAGGGTGAGCACAGAGCAGTTGTGACCTCTTGTTATTTGTGTGAATAGATCACAGCGCTCTCCTTCAGGTGACTCTTGGGGTTTATCATGTTTTCCTCCTACGAGCCTTGGGGCGATTTTCGGAGTGGCCTTCCCCCCACACTCAAGGACAGGATGTCAGAAAGGGCCAGTTATCAGATCTCATTACCACTCACCCAAAGGCAGGAGGAGAACAAAAATAGGTCCGCACCACCTGTTCTTTGTATCCTGTTCCTTTTCCAATCGCTCTAATAGCCGCTGACTGGGTAAATAAATCGTATCCGTTTCACGGTATGGGCTAAATGTGTCCGGGTTAGGCTGCTTTCAAAGGAGAACGCCTTAAAGACGGGCGCTTCTGCTTGTTCCACCAACATTTTGGGAGCAGGCTTAAGCTTGCGTTCGTTGGAATAATTCAAGGCAGCTTTGCATTACCAGCCTGTTTGCGTTTAACAGGTGGAGCTGACACGAGCCCTTCTGACATTAGATTTGCTTGACTAACAACCTAATGATGTAAGAGCATTCGCCTCTCCAGCTGCGATTAAAAATTGGTCTGGGAAGGGGGGTTGCACTGATGAAGCCTCCGTAGGGGGTGCGGAGTCGTCGGTGCGTGTGCATGCAGGAACGGAGGCGGGGAGGGGGTGAGAACGAGAGCGAACGCTGCCCTCCTCTCGGCCCTTTGTTAGCGCTTGGCTTTTGAGGCCGGCCGAGTACAGGCCTTAAGTGGGCCACAGGGGAGCAGATGAATGCAGCGAAGGTGCTGAGGGCTTATAGGGGGAGGGGGGTAGGAGAGCATGCTAGAGGAAGCAGGCAGGTGCCTGTTTATGACAAGTTTTCTAGCACAGGGCTGGCAGGGAGCAGGTGGTCTTTGTTTAAGGACTTTATTGTCCGCGAGAATTCTGAAGCTCAGGACGGCTTCGGGGTTTATAGGAACCTAGAAATAGGCGAATCCATCATCTGCAGCTTCTTCTTGTTTTGTCTCACGTCCTCAAAGCCGGGGCGAACAAGCGATACGTTGAAAAACAGAAATCTGTGCACATGACCGTGAATCCAGCAGGTAAATGAAGAGCAGGAGGTAAAGAGGAGGAGGAGGCACGTTGCCTCACGATCGTCCTCAAGGGAGAGTCTCTGAGCTGCCAGGAGGACCGGGTATAATTAGTCAGGAGAGACCTCGTGTGTAATAAAGCTTTCCATGCTTATCTCGACTTCAGATCTGCTTGGCTTGAAACCTAAACTCAAGACGACACGGGCAGGTCTTAATCACTCTACACACTCGGCGCGTCCGTGTCCGTGTGGCAGGTGTCCGAGAGAGACAGGAGTAACGCAGACGCTTTGCCGGGGTGATTCACGATGCAGCTCTCTTCTCCACCTGAGCTGCCTGGGCCGATCAATGAATCATAGACGTAATAAACGCCCAGGCTAGGTGTGTAATCTCGCTTAGCCTGCAGCCATTTCCTACACGGGTTTAAAAAGGCTCAGGCTAGAGAGCGTGAGACCCGGGTGGCCAAACGCTTAATTATTAACCGCCTTTATTACAGCGTGATCGCCGCGAGAAGCTCTACAACCAGAACGCGTAAAGGAAGCCTTTCCCCCCGCTTTCTCTTTTTACGCAGCGTCCCACCAACGAGATCTTTCCAAGCCGAATTAGGAATCAAATCATGAATCACTGTTCGCAGCTGTGTTGGTGTAGCACACACAGCTGGGCCAGGTGTCTCAGTAACGTCACAGATACAGCGATTCGGGGCTCGAGCAGATGGGAGCGCAAAGATAAGCGCCGGCTCTCTCGCCGAGCGGCAAGACTTTGAATCGCAGCCTTTACGGGCTTTTTTTTTTTTTTATTGTGCGAAGCAGCAGCGCGTTATACAAATAAAAACGGGGCTTGGGTAAACGGGGTGCTCAGAGCTACGGTGTAGGCCTCATACGGATAGAGGAAGATTTCAGGTGCTTCTTACAACGTTTAAAGGTTCTGTTGCAGAAGGCCGTATTTGACAGCAATGTTCCGATGCTCTTAGGTCCAAACGTTACACTGAGCAGCCAATGCATTTAATTCCACAAGAGCAATATCTGAGAACATGATTGTTCTACCAAGGCTACACCACTCAACCCTTTGAGGACCAAAAAACATTTGTCTGCAATCAAAACAACCTAGAGGAGTTTCTATGAAACCATTCAGTATGTCACCGACTTATATAAATAAGGCCGCTTTTGATATGCATGCGTCACTTTCATTGTCAGCTTGAGAAGAATCGCGGGCCAAAAGAACTAAAATGACGTGCGTACAATCCTCACGGCCACGAAAGAGTTAAACACCTTGTTTCGACTACGCGAAATATCCGAGCGCAAATGATCTCTGAAAACTAGAGCTGCCACGTAATTTCAGCTACCGAAAAGAAAACAAGGCAGAACATTTTAGACGGCAGGAGTTAAGGAACAAAGGCTTGGCCCCTCTAAAAGCTAACATTCGCATGTTCCAGATATCCTTGCACTCTGCATTAAAGATGCTTATTGAAAAGCCATACATATAGATTCAAACAAGGGCTTTAAATAGCAGAGAGTTAGGAGGAATCGATATCCTGGAGAACGAGCAGCGTGTGAAACAGCAAGCAAGAAAGTCTGACAAAAAGTATCGTTATGGTAGTTAAAATTAGAAAGTCATTAAAACCCTGTTTGTCTCCTGTCAGCGTAGACGTGCTCGGTTTGAGCAGCAGCATATTAAAAGTAAAAATGTGTTGGCTGTGTCAAATCATTTAACGACCTCCAGAGACTTTAGGCAAGCGATCTAGCCACGTGATGTAGTAATAAACTCGTATTATTTCATGTACATTCAAACACAAACAGTGCATCCCTACTGAAAGTGATTGAATCTCATGCAGGTGTGAATCTGTACCCTCCCAATCTTGCCACGTTGACAGCTGGCAGCCCTCCCACGTTTTTCCCGAAGTAACTGTCATATTTGCATACTGCGTTGAAGAAATGAGATCTAATTACAACCGATGATTACAAATAAGAACTGTCGAATGCAGGTGCTTATGAATACCAGTTGCATCTACAAGATCTACAAGATTATAAGAACGATTTGTTTACATTTACCTATCAGGTTCAGAGATGATTTGATTTGAATTGAAAGTTGGAGTTTTAACTTGAAGCTCAACTTTATCTCTGAAATTCATTTGGCTTAGGCCAGGGGTCTCAAAGTGCTGGCAGTTTTACACGGCTCCTCGAGGGTTAACAAAATAGAGATAAATCTGACCCGCAATTCAATTGAATTATTTATGCTTTATTGTGTTAATTTTTATATTTTATATGAACTTGTTGTATTTTGGTGTTTTTGTATGTGCGCTCATGGCAAGTGGCCACCCAGGTAATTTGAGATTGAGACCCCTGGCTTAGGCGAAGGTGTATCATGTCAAAATAGGTCCTAAAGTTTTGGAGAACCAAAAAACAGATTCCGTAACCAAAAAATTACATTTTGTAATAAAAGCCGGTTTGTAAACAGAATATTTCTGTTTAGAATCTTCTATTTTGAGTTTAATATTCTTGAAGTGTCCGTTTTCACTTTCTTTGCGCCTTTTCTCCGTTGCGCTTCTTTCAGTCTCGCTTTCGCTTCAAAAAGTTTCTCGCTTTTGTCTTTTGGACCCGATTTGATGGTGGGGTGGGATCTAGGCAATCATTGGCTGCTGGCGTTAAGCCCCACCCACCAGCTCAATTTACAGCGAAAGCACGCCACTTTTTACCCCGATTGGAAAATGGTCCTTCCTTCATATGGGAGGCCAATATCCTCACGTTACATTGCATGCCCGGCCTGGGGTTCAGTCCCAGGCTCTCAGGAACTGCTGTTACATCTGAGCCAGATAAAAAGCCTGACCTGGGAGGAGATCCTGGTTGTTGAACATGTTGTTGTCTGTACTACACGTGAGTTGAGCTGAATAAAGTCTAAAACTAAGCCTACATGTTTTGCCTGTTCTCCCTCCTAAAGGCGCCATGCAAACCCCAGAGGCGGGCGCTGACTCCTCGACCACGGTGCCCCTCCAGACCAGCGTGCCTGTGCAGCCTGCTGTCAACACCCCGCAGGTGCCCTCTCAGGTGCCCGTCCAGCAACAGGTAAGCCAACGACATTAGCCATGGTTCTGCTGATCCAAGCAAGCATTTCAGACAGAAAGTAACGAGCGCTCTGTCCTGACAGGCCCAGACTGTTCAACAGGTCCAGCATGTGTACCAATCACAGGTTCAGTATGTGGAGGAGAACAGTGGCGTCTACACTAACGGAAACATGTGAGTTATTTCGAACCGTGATACGTGAACAAATGAAAGTAATGATCTGTTATAATAAGCTAACAACCAACGACGTTCTGCAAATTATGGCCGCACGACGCCTTGACGTTTATTACAGTAACGGATTCCTACGATTATCATCATTACTATAAAATTATTGACTTATTACCGAGACATTTTGACCAGTTGACCTCTGCAAAACCGTCTGCATTTCTGAACTATTGTTTTGCCAGATTTTACGTATGAATTACAAAGAAATTAATAAAGTACAGGCAGCACGGTGACAAGCACTCCGGTCCCGGGTTCAATCCCAGGGTAGAGCGGCCCGGGTTCTCCCTGTGTCTGCGTGGGTTTACTCCGGGTACTCCCACAGTCCAAAGACTGTGTTAGGTTAAGTGGTGTCTATAAAAATTTTCTCTTAGTGTGTGACTGTGTGCGTGCACCCTACGATGGATTGTTTCTGCCCTTGCGACCAGAGTTGCCGGGTGGGCACCAGCTGGACCGTGACCCCGTGTGGATTAAGCGGAAGATAATGAATGTAGTATATAGAAAAAACTACAATCAGTCCAACTGACTCGTAAACCCTAACAGTGTGTAAACACATACATTATGGTTTAACAATTGTTTTGTAGTAACAATTTTTTTACTCGCTTAATCATGGATTTCTATGATTATTATTATTATTATTATATATATATACGATTTAACCTAAAGAAGTTTTCCCAGTTAAACTCTGCACATATTTTGTGTAATAAAAGTATTATTTCGGAATAAGTAACAACCCTGTAAAATGTAATGCTCTGTCTCAAATACCAGGCCTGATTTTTTTATTTTTATTGACATTCAATTTTCAAATTTCAAATAATTCCAAATTAATTTATTGACATTCATTTTTTTTTTTTGCAGTAAACTTGCTCCCTGTGAGACAAAGTATTTATCTGCTCTCTTAAAGGCTGGTCTTTCAAAATTTAATTTACGTCTACAGTCTGTTATTCCAGATCCTTGTTCCCACCCTCCCCTTGTAACACCAGGGTAATTAGTGATGAATTGACTCAGGCGTGTAATGGGGCTCAACAGCAAAATTGCTAACGAGCCACCTCTAGATTCGTTTGGTTGTCCAACAGAAGACACAAACACCGCATCACACGTTTTGTTGACACATCCTGCATTGTCCTTTTGGCTGAAGGAGGGCAAAACCCCTTTTCTAAGCCATGTCACAGAAATCTGGTTCCTTCTGATGGCACTTGAGCCCCAGCAGGGGTGTGAATCAGGCATTGTCACCTGACGATGACCACGAGTATCAACAAGTGGTCTTGGGAGGAAGTTTCTCTTGCTGGGGGCTCAAGAGGCCAGAAGCGCTTCACAGAGGCCATGGAGCAGATACACAGGTTATAAAGGACATATATTTATACTCTGCTCCTGTACAAGGATTCAGTACAAACCTAAACACTGGCATTAAAAAAGGGCATCTCTGCCATGAACGACAGCTTTAACAAGTAGAGGAGTTTGCAGGTGGAATGACTGCTGATATCTAGGCCACCCATGTAGGACGGGTCCCTTTTTTGAGTCTTGGGCCTCCCAAGGTTTTTCCTTTCCGCTGTCGCCCTAGGCTTGCTCAATTTGGGATTGGCCTTTTAAGATAATATAAGATAGCTGCTTTGAGACAATTCTCCGTTGTAAAAAGCGCTATAGAAATAAATTTGACTTGAAGTTTTCGACTTGAAATGTTATTATGATTTAACCTTAACCAGCTCAATGTAGCCATCATTCGAAAAATTTATTTGATATCAGAAGCTATTCAGTGGTAATTAGGCTGCATGGTCGTCATATTAACATCAGCGTAAACAGATGGTGCGTTTTAAGACCCTCTAACAGCAATTTGGACCACTTTAATATTGTTTATCACAATAATTCTTTAGAAATTGTAATTCTAAATGTAATCTAAGTTTTACTAATAATCTGTGCCTGACCAAACTGCCACTCTCCTTGAGCAAGCCTTGTCATTTTTCAGTCATAAATTAAGCTCTGGATAAAGTGGTCTAGTAAATGCTGTAAATGACATATAATAAACAAGCCTGGATTTCCCACTAAGGGCCCGATAGTCTTTCCTGAGCTCCTGGCCAAACATAACCGCAGGATCACTGAACAGGATTCCAATAAGATCTGCTGATTGTTTTGAGCCTTCATCTCTTCGTCTTTTGTTCAGCAAGAACATTTGTAGGTTTAGCTGAGATTTACCTGATTAAAAAAAAAAGCTATTAAAAACTCTTCTACCTGTTAAACTGTGACAGGGGTCACTGGCTTATGGTTGTTATGGTAACTGAGAGAACGTTGCTTTATACATGTTTATGGATGTGGTTAAGTTTAGTTACAGGTAAGGTACATATAAAAGGTTTGCCTTTGGAGCTACAGTCTGTCGCTCCTACAGACTGAAGGTCTTCGTATAGACAAAATATTTACAACAGCAAACAAGCGGCAGACGATACAAATAATGTGAGCTTAAATAAACGTCAAATTGAAACCACAAGAAATGTCTTCGCTCTTCGAATTCGGTTAGACTGTCAGATTTAATGTAGTATAAAGAAAAACTCATCTTATCAAAGGAAAGACAGTTGAGCTTTGCAGACAGTGCCACGCTTTTGTCTTACATTTACATTTACGGCATTTAGCAGACGCCCTTATCCAGAGCGACTTACAACTTATACAATCTTACAATTTAAGCAATTGTGGGTTAAGGGCCTTGCTTAAGAACCCAACTGTGGCAGCTTGGCAGAGGTGGGATTCGAACCCAGGACCCTCAGATCCAGAGTCCAGTGCCTTAACCGCTAGGCTACCCCAGTCCACAAAAATTAAACATGCATTTAAATTATCATGAACAAACTATTATTAGCAAACCAAAAAGAATACAATTACATGTGACAATTACATTTATAGTAAAAACCTCTTGGTAAACAGCTAAAAAAAGCTTTTAAATTGTAAACATGGAGGTAAGCAGGTTTTGTGGGAGGCATTGGATGGTTTACAAGTACATCCCAAGCATGTTTCAATGGGATTCAGGTCTGGAGAACGTGAAGGCTCCAAGTCTATGCATTTGATTTCTTCCTCCTGAAGCATGCTGTTAACCTGATGCACACGGTGGGGCCTTGCATTATCGTTCATAAAAAAAGAACGTTTGTGTTGTAGACGCATTACAAGGGCTGGAAAATTGCAGGATATGCACGATCAAGATCAAAGGATATTCAGATATTTCAGCACTTTCTTTTCACCAATGAAATAAAAGTTGTTTGTGCATCTCATCCGCATTATAAAACACCTTTCTTCAAATTATCGTTTGCTTTTTTGATGTTCATGTTTAATAAAAGAAAATATTTGAAAAGTTTCTTTTTTGTTGCTTTGTATTCATTTTAAATATATTCCCTAATTACTGTGAGCAGTGTACTTCAAAACTAAGCACCAGCAGTTCGTGTGATGTCATTTACTGCAACAATGATCCATCACCCATCCATATGCCTGTTAATGGAACAAAGTTCAGAATTGATTAGCATTATTAACATTATAGTAAAAGAGCCCTCACCCTCTGCAGGGTCACTGTGTACTGCTCCCACACAGTCTCCTCCATCACTGGATTCTGAGGACAAAAAAAACACAATGTTAAAAAAAATATATATATATATGAAATAATAATAATAATAATACTCCCTGCATTTCTGCATTAAATGATAATTAAATGTAATTAGATCGCCATTTAATTAACTTAAATTGCATTTTGTTGCAGTGTCTTTTCCATGCTTCTTTTGTGTGTTTTGTGTAAGTGTTGTGATGTGCTGAATAATTAATTCAAAATCTTCCTGCTGAGCCAGTTTCTTAAAAAATGAAGCTGCTCCAATTAATTAGATGAGATTAGAACCCATTACAGATTCCAGAGATTCCTGAAGATGGAAAACTATACAGGTATTTATAAAGTCCATATTAAAATCGTATTAAGTTTAAAGTCCATATAAAGTGCCTACAAATAAAGAAACTTTAGAGATTACTCTGGAGTGTATAACCTACAAAGATCAGAGGTGGAAAGGAATTCAAGTGTGTAGTACATCGGTAGCAACCTCCAGACTTTCAGTTCTCGTGAAAGTTCCTGTTCAAGTGACTAATGTTAAGTAAAAGACTGAACTGTGAGACTTCAGAATCAATGCATAAACTTTTTTGGCACAACACTTGGAAAAAAAGCGTCCAACTGCATACTAAAAACTCTTCCCAAATGTGAAGCATGGTGGAGGAAGGACAATGGGCCGGTTTTGGGTTTGGACAGCTTGTTATTATTATGGGACAAATGAATTTTTGAACTAGGAATGTCAGTGGCTTTCCTGAAATGAAGCAACACATTCAACCTCGCACCCTCTCTCACTCGCACACACACACGCACGCACGCACACAGGAAAGTACCAGCGTTTCCTAATAATATACCTGTAGTAACTTTACAAAATCTTATCTGCACAGTAAAACAAGCCCAATTTTCTAGTCTAAAAAACCCACAATCAAATACTCTAAAATAAAATATGTACAGATGCACAGACTTCTACACACAGTCATAGTACTTCTTATTCTGCATGCTAAAGCTGACACTGTCACCAAACTGTGGCTACACCAAACCTACTATAAACAAACACGACAACAGGCACATTTTTAATAACAGATTTAGGTTTTAGGTTTTGTGACGTCCTACATTTCCACTTACGATACGTAGACTAGTATTGAGGTAAAATTGTCCTTTTTTCAATTGAAAAAACATTTAAATTGCTGTAAGTCCAATACTTTCTTTTTGGATATAGGAGCAATTAACAATAACTTCAATATTTACATTCATCTTTGGATAATGGCTAGTTCAGATTGAGAGTCATACTCATACAGCACTTTGTCTTACTTTGTTTAAACACATTGATGTTTGCTAGACTGATCTAACATCCTTACAGTAACCAAGTCAACACTTTACAGGCATTTGGAACATTTCCTATTGTCACACAATTATTCTCAGTGCTGCGTCTGTTAACATGACCTGATTCCCAGCATAAAATACTGAAAAACAAACTCGGACTAACACAAATTCAGAGTTTGAGACCAATATTATGCACACTCCTTAAACCCAGTGCTGGTTTGGTTCATTGCTAATATTTATTTTAGAGTTAAGATAGTAGAATGAAGATACATACAATATTTTTAAGATTATGTGATAAACACAACAGAATAAAAACAAGGACATCTAGTACATACATAACGTGAATAATCATGCAAAATGAGCAATCATTTTTAACGTTCAGACTGAGACAGCAAAGGGAATCCTCCTCAAATGTTTTAGCAGTATATCTACTAGAAAACATCCCTTAAACGACTAACTATAATTATACTGCATAAATAAAGCCCCGTTATTGCATTATTAAATTCCTTATGAGTTTTAGCAGTTGGTTATATTTAAATCAACATTCTACACGCAATTTAACTTGTAAAAATTCTTACGATGCCCTGGAGGATGCGGATTGCCTTGACAGCATGAACCCATTTTCTGTGCAGCGAGAGGACCGTCTTCATGGTGTCCCACCAGCGAGGCGCCTCAGTCCCAAGTGGCCTCACCGATTATTTACACAATGCATCTGCCCCATTTGATGCAAGGTTTATACTGCTGGCCTACATTCCACTCAAATCCCACTGTTCAGCATGAAAAAGGAGGGGGCAGAATGTTAAACCCGCACTCCTGCCAACAAAACTGCTGTATTAGATCGAATTGTAGTTTATTAACTACAGTGGACAAATCCCTGCTCTGATTATGAGGCAAACCCTTCAGTTGCTGCTCTGTCCACTATGGATATATAATAACACGAATGCCTTTGGAGTCACTATCCACTACTTAAGCAGGATCATGCTTAAGAGAGAGAGAGAGAGTAAAGCCAGGCAGATCATGCAGAACATTCATTAAATTATAATTTTGAGTGCAAATCAAATTCATCAGCTACTTAAATTTATAAATAATCCACTTTAAAGTGCTTAAATTCACAACACTAAAAAAACAGAAAATAACTAGAAAATGCAGCTCTTGGAGGAACTGCGGATGTGTGTTGCATTGGTGGGCTTTGATCAGGTGCGGGTCCAAGTCCTGGGAAGTTGTGGTCGGGCATGGGCCTGAGACCCGGTCGATTCTGATCAAGCGCCGGTCCGAGTCCCGGTTTTGACAATACTAGAGTGGGGCCATTCGAAATAAATGGGGATATTTTTAAAGAGTGATAAAAAGTGAACGGAGCTTCCGATCACTTTGAAAATTAACTTTAGCGGTGACATCATAGCCGGGTCCAACTGGTCCGATTTTCGTGTTTATAGCTTAAAAATTGACCGAGCTACAGCAGTTT